>NW_025558649.1:0-176516 GCF_020424385.1 Procambarus clarkii | reverse complement strand
CTGTCTTCCTTGTATTAATTCAACAAGTAATGAATTTGTCAATAAATACAGTAATTGTAGTAATAACCAATCTGGTTTAAGGTCTTAGGTTAGGTTAACATGAATGTAGAGAACAGTTCAGGGTTCGTATACCGCCACAGAGAAAGTGACGTCATGTATAGTAGAGGGACTAGTTGGTTAGGCCGGATGGCTCAGTATGGGTGAAGGATCTTGTGGCCTAGAGGGTGACCACAGCCTACCGTAGTATTAATTCATAAAGTATAAATTCAGACCACTAATCAATATTGTAATTGAAAATAGCCTTTTCCAAGATGCCTATAGAATTACCATCAGTTTCAATAAGAATTCAACCGTCTGGATTGGTTAGTAAATGAGATTAATTTGTTCAATTTTAACCCTGCTTGGTAATTACTAGCCAGGGAAGCATGGTGGAGTAATATTAGCTAGTCTCAGTCTGGAGGAGAGCACGGGAGAAGACGGTCAAGACATGGTACAAGTGGTGCAGTATAGCATACAGCACAGGGAGCTTAGCATGTCACAATCTCATGGGATTATTAAGATGATACCTAAAACGGGTGATATGCATATTCTAACGAACTGGAGGCCACTTTCCCTACTAAACCAGGATTATAAAATAGTATCGAAACTGTTGGCAAATAGACTTAGGATTGCAATGGATAAACTTATATCAAAGGAACAGTTTTGTGGTGTGCCTGGAAGATCTATAATCAATTGTAATAATGTAATTAGGGATGTTGTGTATTATGTGTCTGAGAATAATGTTCCTTCCTCCATGATAAACCTCGACTGGTCGAAAGCCTTTGACCGTGTTGATGTTCAGTTTGTATTAGAAATATTGGATAGGGTAGGAGTGGCACAAGAATTTATTGATTGGATCCGTATGCTTTATAAAGAGTGTCGGAGCAGCGTCTGTATCAATGGAGTCTAAAGTAAACCTTTTTCAGTTGAAAGATCTGTACGTCAGGGATGTCCACGCTCAATGATTTTGTATGTTATATTTCAAGAGCCACTGTACTTGGCAATAAAAAGCAATGACTTTATTGTTCCACCTCGTCTTCCTAATGCTATGACACTTCCTGTTGTTGGTTATGCAGACGATACAACTATTTTTGTGTCGACAGAAGACTCGGTGGTGAATGTTCAGAATGAGTTAGACAACTTTGAACGAGCGACAGGTGCTGTTATTAACAAGAACAAAACGTGTATGATGGGGCTTGGCAGTTGGTGTAATAAGGTTAACTGGACAGGTTCATGGTTCAAGGTGGTGGAGTCTATTAAAGCTCTTGGGATTTGCTGGTGTAAAACATATGAAACAACATTGGTTACGAAATGGCAAGTACTATGTGGGAATATAATAGTTGCAACGAATATGTTGTCAAATAGGAAATTGACCCTGTTTCAGAAGGCTGTAATAATCAATTGCAAAATTTTGTCTAAAGTGTGGTATTTGTCTCACAGCATTCCAATAGACAAAAAAATGCTATAGAGATTGACAAAACTATTTTTAGATATGTATGGTATGGTAGATACCAGCCAATTAAACGGACTACTCTATGTAAAGGTAAGAAAAACGGTGGAATAGGAATACTGAATGTGTACCATAAGTCATTGGCAATCTTATGTGTTACTTTTAGAAAGGAGATAATGCAGAGGGATAGTGTAAATGCACTAGGACATTACTATTGTAAATTACGTGTTAGCTACTTGATACGTATGCCAGAGTATACTGACCTTGCCTTTATTTCACCGCACTTTTGTTCATGTGCAATTGATGTTCTCAGGCGGATTTGTAATATTGAAGGTTTTTAACGATGAACAGTAAACAAGTGTATGATGTTATACTACCAAATATAGTTGCTAGAGTAGAGGAGGCATATCCACTCTTTAGCTGGCAAGTAATATGGGCAAACCTTCATGTTAAATTTATTGCCCCAAAACAACGTGAGCTGTTGTATCGCTATATTCATGAGACCCTTCCTACTAATGATAGGTTGTTGATGTTGGGCATTAAAGACGACAATAGGTGTGACCAATGTACTGAAATTGAGAATAATATGCATATATTTTATTTCTGTAAGCAGAAAGTTGTTCTTGTAAACTGGATTAGAGACATTCTTAAAGCTTTATGTGGACCAAGAATTAGAGTGGAGTTAATGAGGTTTTTAATGTTTCATATTGACATAAAATGCAAGAAAATTAGGAATACAATAATTATGTTACTTTCTGATTACAATTTTTGTGTGTGGATAGGCAGGCAGGCAGGCAGGCAGGAGGGTTACTCAGTAGACAAAATATTGAAGTTCTTGCGAGGCAGGATCAGGTATAACATTTGGGGTTTAAGGCTCATGCTCGGTGATGATATGGAAAATTGGTTTACTGAGAATTATATAAAATATATATAAATGTAATAATTTCCCCTGTATTTTAATGTAAATCTATTCTCCAATTTTTGTAAATCGTTTATAGGTAAATAAGTATAACATTCAGGGGTTTTTAAAGATCATATTCTGAACTAATGACACACTTGTTCACTAAGAATTGTAATGTATAATTAACTTGTAAAACTTTTGTAATATGTGATTTATATTGTATTTTCTTAAATAAAGATAAAAAAAAAAGTATGAACTCTTGATACTGGTAATGGCTCAAAAGGGCCACCACTTACGGGCTATTCATGCCCGTGCCACCTTTTGGGTGGCTTAATCTTCATCGTCATCATGGAGGACAGGCCGGGTAGCTCAGTGTGGTCTGAGCAGCAACTGCGAGAAGGACATCACCTCCCCAAAGACCAGACGAACACCCGCTGGACTTACAATATTACGGTAAAGTGCTGCAGAGTTGGTACAGTTGATAACCATTTTTGCCTCAGTAGGAATATAGTTCAGTTAGGGAGTGTTAAAGCTACGGAGGAGTGTGTCTTTCTATTTCCATTTTTAATAAATTTTGTTTAGTATTTATGGTATTCTTGAGTTTTCTCATAAGTATATATATGACTGTGTTTGCTGCAGTCTCCACGAGTCTGGTTTATTGGACTGAGTCGGTATACATATTTCCAGGCAAGCCTAGTATATTACTATCGGATATATCCCCTTGGTTTTCAATTAATTCCCACACTTAACGTAACCTCATAGCTCCCGTTTCAAGTTAATTGGGGATTAACCCCCAAGGAATTAATGATTAATTGATTGGTCCAAACAACAATAAATTAATCATCAATATCGTGTAGGTTTGGTGGTGGCAGCAGAGAAGACCCCTGAATAAGCCATGGCCACAGTACAGCTCTCGCGTCCCTAGTGTCTAGGGCGACCAGTCGTCGAGGGTCACGAGGAGCGGACTGAAGACTGAGAGTAGAGGTCTGGGGTCTCTACGTTATAGTTAACTAAGGGCAGGGTAGTGGGCGGAGCAGAGACACTGCCCCGTCCCTGTTACAGCAGTGCAAGGGGGGTCGTTCTACCCCCCACCCTGCCCTCCAGGGGGGTCGTTCTACCCCCCCTGCCCTCCAGGGGGTCGTTCTACCCCCCCTGCCTCCAGGGGGTCGTTCTACCCCCCCCTGCCTTCCAGGGGGGTCGTTCTGTCCCCCCACCCTCCAAGGAGGTCGCCTTATCCACCCCGCCATCCAGGAGGGTCGTCCTATCCCCCGACCCTTCAGGGGGTCGTTCTATCATCCTCACCCTCCAGGGGGGTTGTCCTATCCCCCACGCCCTCCAGGGGGCTCGTTCTATACCCCCGCCCTCCAGGGGGGGTCGTTCTATCCCCCCCGCCCTTCAGGGGTGGTCGTTCTATCACCCTCCAGGGGGTCGTTCTATCCCCCCCCCCACCCTCCAGGGGGTTCGCCTTATCCACCCCGCCCTCCAGGGGGTCGTTCTATCCCCCGCGCCCTCCTGGGAGGTCGTTCTATCCCCCCCGCCCTCCACGGGGGTCGTTCGATCTATCCGCCCCCCCCCCCCGCCCTCCATAGGATCGTTCTATCACCCCACACTCCAGGGGGGGGTCGTTCTATCCGCCCCGCACTCCAGGGAGGTCGTTTCCCCCCCGCACTCCAAGAGGGTCGTTCTATCCTTCCGCACTCCAGGGGGATCGTCCTACCCCCATTCTCCAGGGGGGTCGTCCTTCCCCCCGACCTCCAGGGGGTCGTCCTACCCCCACCCTACAGGGGGGTCGTCCTACCCCCAACCTCCAGGGGGTCATCCTACCCCTGCCCTCCAGGGGGGTCGTCCTACCCCCACCCTCCAGGGGGGTCGTCCTACCCCCCAACCTCAAGGGGGGTCGTCCTACCCCCAACCTCAAAGGGGGTCGTCCTACCCCCACCCTCCAGGGGGGTCGTCCTACCCCCACCCTCCAGGGGGGTCGTCCTACCCCCACCCTCCAGGGGGGTCGTCCTACCCCCGCCCTTCAGGATGGTCGTCCTGCCCCCCGACCTTCAGGGGGTCGTCCTTCCCCCCGATCTTCAGTGGGGGTCGTCTTGCCCCCTTGCCCTCCAAGGGGGTCGTCCTTCCCTCGACCTTCAGGGAAGTCGTCCTGCCCCCCGCCCTCCAGGGGAGTCGTCCTGCCCCCCGCCCTCCAGGGGGGTCGTCCTGCCCCCCGCCCTCCATGGGGGTCGTCCTGCCCCCCGCCCTCCATGGGGGTCGCCCTGCATGCTCCCCGCCCTCCAGCGGGGTCGTCCTGCCCACCGCCCGCCTGGGGGTCGTTCTTAATTCCCTCCGACCTTCAGGGTGATCGTCCTGCCCCCCACCCTCCAGGGGGTCGTCCTGAACCCCACCCTCCAAGGGGGGTCGTCCTGCCCCGGGCCACCCCTCCAGGGGGGGTCGTCCTTTCCCCCACCCTCCAGGGGGTCGTCCTGCCCCCCACCTCAGGGGGGTCGTCCTGCCCCTCACCCTCCATGGGGTCGTCCTGCCCCCACCCTCCAGGGGGTCGTCCTGCCCCCCACCCTCCAGGGGGGTCGTCCTGTCTACCCCCACCAGGGAGTCGTCCTGCCCCCCACCCTCCAGGGGGGGTCGTCCGGCCCCCCGCCCTCCATGAGGGTCGTCCTGCCTCCGCCCAACAGGGTGTCGTCCTGCCCCCCACCTTCCAGGGGGGGTCGTCCTGCCCCCCACCCTCCAGGGAGTCGTCCTGCCCCCACCCTCCAGGGAGTCGTCCTGCCCCCCACCCTCCAGGGGGGTCGTCCTGCCTCCCCCCAACAGGGGGTCGTCCTGCCCCCCACCCTCCAGGGGGGTCGTCCTGCCCCCCACCCTCCAGGGGGTCGTTCTGCCCCCCACCCTCCAGGGAAATCGTCCTGCCTCCCCCCAACAAGGGGTCGTCCTGCCCCCTACCCTCCAGGGGAGTCGTCCTGCCCCCCACCATCCAGGGGGGTCGTCCTGCCCCTCACCCTCCAGGGGGTCGTCCTGCCCCCCACCCTCCAGGGGGTCGTCCTGCCCCCCACCCTCCAGGGGGGTCGTCCTGCCTCCTCCCAACAGAGGGTCGTCCTGCCCCCCCCCCCACAGACAACCGTCGTCGCTTCACTTTATTGGTGGACGGCCTTTATCACGGGGCCGGGAGGAGAGGTGAGAGAGTGGGAGCAGCTGCAGGGAGAGAGAGAGTGCAGCTGCAGGGAGAGAGAGAGAGTGGGAGCAGCTGCAGGGAGAGAGAGAGTGAGTGCAGCTGCAGGGAGAGAGAGAGAGTGGGTGCAGCTGCAGGGAGAGAGAGAGTGGGTGCAGCTGCAGTGAGAGAGAGAGAGTGGGAGCAGCTGCAGGGAGAGAGAGAGTGGGTGCAGCTGCAGTGAGAGAGAGAGAGAGTGGAAGCAGCTGCAGGGAGAGAGAGAGTGGGTGCAGCTGCAGGGACAGAGAGTGGGTGCAGCTGCAGGGAGAGAGAGAGAGTATGGGTGCAGCTGCAGGGAGAGAGAGTGGGTGCAGCTGCAGGGAGAGAGAGAGAGTGGGTGCAGCTGCAGTGAGAGAGAGTGGGAGCAGCTGCAGGGAGAGAGAGAGTGGGTGCAGCTGCAGGGAGAGAGAGTGGGTGCAGCTGCAGGAAGAGAGAGATAGTATGGGTGCAGCTGCAGGGAGAGAGAGTGGGTGCAGCTGCAGGGATAGAGAGAGAGAGTGGGTGCAGCTGCAGGGAGAGAGAGAGTGGGTGCAGCTGCAGGGAGAGAGAGTGGGTGCAGCTGCAGGGAGAGAGAGAGAGTGGGTGCAGCTGCAGGTAGAAAGAGTGGGAGCAGCTGCAGGGATAGAGAGTGGGTGCTGCTGCAGGGAGAGAGAGAGTGTGGGTGCAGCTGCAGGGAGAGAGAGTGGGACCAGCTGCAGGGAGAGAGAGTGGGTGCTGCTGCAGGGAGAGAGAGAGAGTGTGTGGGTGCAGCTGCAGGGAGAGAGAGTGGGTGCAGCTTCAGGGAGAGAGAGAGTGGCTGCAGCTGCAGGTAGAGAGAGTGGGTTCAGCTGCAGGTAGAGAGAGTGGGTGCAGCTGGAGGGAGAGAGAGTGGGAGCAGCTGGAGGGAGAGAGAATGGGTGCAGCTGCAGGGAGAGAAAATGAGTGCAGCTGCAGGTAGAGACAGGGGGTGCAGCTGGAGGTAGAGAGAGTTGGTGCAGCTGCAGCTAGAGAGAGTGAGTGCAGCTGTAGGGAGAGAGAGTGGGTGCAGCTGCAGGGAGAGAGAGAGAGAGTGAGTGCAGCTGTAGGGAGAGAGAGTGGGTGCAGCTGCAGAGTAGTGAATAAGGAGACAGATTGAGGTAAAAAAATTTCAGACACGGTTGGGCACTTCCATGCCGACTTGACCCTGTTGGGCCAGATCGTCCATTCCTCTTATTTGGGTGGTTAGGTTAGGGCACAGTCAGCGCGCTCCTGGCTGGCTGGCGGTGGTCGGGTGGTGGTCCCCCCTGGGGTCCCGGGGGGACCACCACCCATGGTGTACCTGAGGAACTGGTGCCCTATCCTAACCTGTTTTTTTTTACTTTTTGTCGCCTTGCTTTAAGATGAGTCTAGGGCCTCAAGGAGGGGGTCTCTACTTATGAGAGGTACCGAGGATGAATGTTCAATAGTTGGAAACCAAAAAATACACTGGTGAAAGGCATATAAACGTTTTTGGAGTATTTTAATGGCATGAGCAAAAATGGACGATTTGTCCCGGGGGTGTTACGAGAGTACTACGGTATCAATTTGGGGGCCCTTACTTTTGAATGGATCAGAGGGTGAATGTTCAATAGATTCAAACCAAGAAACGCAGTTGAAAGCGAATATAGAAGTTTTTGGAGTACTTTAATGAGGCTATGACTGAATAGTATAGGGAGCCTTTGGGCACAGCTCCATTTTCTGTAATGGTCAGAGGTGGAAAACCCCAGTGGGGGTCAAGCATACAAGGGGGGGGGGGTCAAGATTCCTTACAAAGACCAAGTTTGGATATATAGGTGTAGTAAGCCTTATCTTGAATTTGCATGATACTGTGGGGTACATTGACATGAAGGGCGAGTCATAGAACAGGATCTGCATGTGAGATGGGTCATATTGGGGTTTTAAAGAAGTTAAGATAGCTTTAAAGTCCTGTGTGCTTGATAGTGGGGAAATATTCAGTCAATAATTCTCGTGTTTTGAATCTGAATGAGGGGTCCTAGTTTGCGTTCTAGTCGTAAAATGAGTTCCTTAGTATATTTGCTATGGAAAATGAGCTTTCAGTACTCTATATAATTTGAAATGAGGTCAAGAAAGACATGTTTATGTGCGGGAAGAGTCAGGTTGGAAACTGTTTATTTCAGTCATCCCCCCTTGGCTTTGCTCCGTTTTCTGTAGCTAAAGTAAAGATTCCATTTTCTGTGGCATACAGTTGAATACTGGTGAAAAAGGCATACTTGCATTTGTATGGTTCTAACCTGTTTATAGATTTTATAGATATATTTTTCGGGCCTCAAATTAGATTTTAATATGAAAAATAGCAACAAATGTATGTCTATCTTTTGTAATAAACGTTACAAGCATTAACAATACCTGTGATATTTCATAGCATACGAAAAGAAGTTTAAATAGTGGGGCCTCAGCCATATTATGTTGGGTTTGACACTCCAAATATTAATTTGATACTCGTAAATATACTATAAAGGAAAGTAGTTGAGTAGTTTAAGCAATTTAATACATACTGGCAATCTGTTCGTATTCTGTATTAAATTTCATTTTTTAACATCATAATAGTTTTCAGCTATTGTGGTGGGGGCCCAATAACTTCATATAGCGCAACGACTGGCGCTATCTATACTTAGTCCCCCCTAAACTTAAAACAGTTGCACAATCTTACTTAAACACATTGCTAAACTCTTATACACAAACAAAAACTCAATTTTTAACTTACACAAATAAACCCAGGGCTTTCACATTCGCGCAAAATACTTAGTCCCCCCTAAACTTAAAACAGTTGCACAATCTTACTTAAACACATTGCTAAACTCTTATACACAAACAAAAACTCAATTTTTAACTTACACAAATAAACCCAGGGCTTTCACATTCGCTACTTAGTCCCCCCTAAACTTGAACACTCACAATCTTACGGTGCTTTAATTTCCAAAGCCTTCCAAACCTGCACTGGGTCCTACCCAGCTGACTGCGGCTGGATGGATTACAATTGAGCCAAAAACAGTTGGTCAGGGCGAGATACGGCCTCATTTTTAGAGACATTTACTATAGCAAAAGCTTGAACGTCGAGAACTGAATGCGGGCCTGCACGAGAGTTGTTCTTGGCACTCAAATGTTTAGAGATTAAAATACATAGAATCTGCAAGAGCCCACCCAAGTCGCTCACGCGGGCAATAGACATGTTTTTCGCCCAAGTGTATTTATTTATTTAAAATAAAAATACGTCAGATAGAAAGATTTTCGCATTGCTATTATATTTACCTTATAAAGCCTCTTTATTAAAATGATATGCCACTGCGTATTATGATTGTTTTATAATAAATATTGCATAAATACTTACACGATTTCATAAACAAAAAATTATTTTAATGAGCCATGTTAGGAAGGCATCATCATTACAAAAAATGAAAACTTTCAAACTAACTAAAAAGGTATATCTCATAGAGGAAGATTTATTCTACAAGATATATGTTATTGTTTAAGAGTTTCATTCTGTATCAAAAAGTTGTCAATGTTTTCAAAACTCTGGCCTACAAATTTTTTTTTTTAAGGTTTTCCGAGGGAGTAAATCTTGCTTCCTCTCTTTCTCCCACGTGTGTCCTCATTTGGACCGGATGCAGAGTAACCTTCAGTGCAAGTCCTGACTCAGTTCCCCAACGTCCAAACTATTGGACATTGCAAAATTTCACTAAATAATGGGGTATTTTAGTTGCCCCCTCTAATTATAGAGATTTTAATCTCTAAACATTTGAGTGTCAAGAACAACTCTCGTGTAGGCCCGCGTTCAGTCCCCGACGTTCAAGCTTTTTTCTATAGTAAATGTCTCTAAAATGAGGCCGTATCTCGCCCTGACCAACTGTTTTTGGCTCAATTGTAACCCATCCAGCAGCTGTCTGCTGGATAGAAGGGCAGTGGGCCTGATAAAAAAAAAAAAAAAATAAACATAAATTGTTAGACTAGCTCTTTACATATGCTAGTTGTTTAATTTATTAGATGATGATGCAAGAGGAGCCAGTACACATCTATGGATCAACCAATAAAAGCAGCAGACTTCTAGATGTTACTACTGCTCGGCTTAGCCCCCCCCCCCCCATAGCAAGATGGGAATAGGGGGGGGCGGGGCTGCATTAATAAAATGAATTAAAACTAACATTCAATTATATATTCTCAAACTTATGCAAAAAAAAAAAAAAACTTACAATCACATTTGCAAAACTTGCACAAATTAATTTTGGCAATTTCGTTTACCCATTATTTGTTTGTTTTTCTTGCTTGAGCCAAAAATGAATTGTTGGGTTCATTACCAGAGTCCATTTCCCACCGTGGTAACCCTTCCCACTACCCGCCCCACATGATGGGATTCATAATAAATGAACTAAACTAAGATTCAATTATATTCTCAACAAACTTATGCAACCCCCATACAATTACATTAGCAAGCTAACACAAATTCATTGAGCAAGTTTAACTATTCGCATACTTTGCGTCATTATATAATGGAATACGAAAAGGAAATTCGCAGAATTCAGAGATAACACCATCAATGGAGTCCAAGAAATACGCTTGTACTTCATTCATAATGATGCGCTGCCAGGAATCTTAGCAAAGTAACCAAAATATTTGCTTACTGTATGTATGTGCAGGATGCACATGACTCTCCGGTTAGGTGGTTGTGGAGTGAGACCAGCAACTGCAGACTTCCCATAGTCGTAAAAATGCCTTGCATAGAGACCGTTGCAAGCCTCTTGTTGAATCACTTAGGGTGCATATATGTGTGTGTGTGTGTGTGTGTGTGTGTGTGTGTGTGTGTGTGTGTGTAACGAGCTTTCAAGAGATTGTCACTTACATAGCTAAACAATATGTAGGGTTCAGTTTCCAAATCAATTATGCGGCTCTCGAACCCTTCTTCCCCGTTACATGCGGGAGATCCCTTTTATTTTCAGCTAAAATATGCATTATATTCAGGGGGGTTCGCCGTGTCATAGCACAACCAAAAGCCCAATATACTCCCCTAAACTTTCCCTATACGTCAACTTTTCCGTTGTACGTCAGGCTGCGAGCAGCCGCGTCCAACAGCCTGGTTGATCAGTCCGGCAACCAGGAGGCCTGGTCGACGACCGGGCCGCGGGGACGCTAAGCCCCGGAAGCACCTCAAGGTAACCTCAAGGTATCCCATCTAAATTTAAAAAAAATGCATTTCCAATACCCAATATATATATATATATATATATATATATATATATATATATATATATATATATATATATATATATATATATATATATATATATATATATATATATATATATATATACTGTCCCTCCCCCTCCCCCACCCACTCAACCCCCCCCCCCCCCCCCAGGAATAGGCCTGATTTGTTCAAGCCAAAGCCCAATTCACCCGAGTTTTCTCTATCTCATCTAAAAATAACGTTCATTTCCAATGCCCATTATCCAGCCACCACATATTCCCCATTCCCAAGACCATTTCATAATGTTAGTGCTGTGGCCATCTACCTAATTTCATCCCAATTAATGACAATTCCCCATTAAATATTGGCAAAAATATGCCAAATCATATCACAGCCAAAGCCCATTTCACCCAAGTTTTACCTATCCCATATAAATTTAATGTGCATTTTCAATATCTAATATCCAGGTGCCCTATGTCACGCCCTATTCCCAAGACCATTTCATAGCGCAGTGTCCATCCAGCTGTTTCCAAATATCCAGATGTGTTTATATATCTTCAATCCTACGAAACCAGACCTAACCTAACACACAGCTAAGGCCAAATTTATCCCAATTTAATCCAATTTCCACCTAATTTGATCCAATTTATTCAAATTTAATCCAATTCCCGCCAAATTTACCCGAGTTTACCATTTCATAGCACAACCAAAGCCCCAATTTGACCAAGTTTCACCTATCCCAATTAAATTTAATGTGAATCTTCAATATCAGGTCGCCCCCTCCAATGTCACAGCCTATTCCCAAAGACCATTTCATAGTAATAGTGCAGTGTTCATCCAGCCATTTCCATGTTCCAGATGTGTTTATATATCATCAAACCTACCAAAAGCAGACCTAACCCAATACGGCTAAGGCCAAATTTAACCAAATTTTCCCCAATTTAAGATAATTTCCACCTAATTTGCCACAATTTTATCCAATTTCCACCAAATTTTACCATAGTTCACCTTATCATAGCACAGCCAAAGCCCCAGTTTGTCCAAGTTTCACCCATTCCATATAACTTTTATATGTATTTCCAGTATCCAATATCCAGTGGTCGATGTCATACTTCATTCCCAGAGACCATTTCATAGTGATAGTGTAGGGTCCGACGAGCCATTTCCAATATACAGATGCGTTTATATACATCAATCCTACCTAAAAACCAGACCCAACCCTAACATGGCTAAGACCAAATTTAACCAAATGTATCACAATTTAAGACAATTTCTACCTAATTTGCCCCAATTTATCCAAATTTAAGACATTTTCTACCAAATTTACCCGATTTTACGTATTATAGCAAGGTCAATGCCCAATTTTCCCCCCAAGTTTCGCTTATTCCATACACTGCAAATTTAAGGCGCATTTTCAATATGCAGTCCAATAATCTCGACTGTTTTCTTTTTTTATTTGTTAGTTATGGATCTTTGTTAAATATTGTATTTTATATTCTTAGAAAAGTATTTGTTTGGATATTAACCCAACCACCCGGTACCCTAACCTGCGTGGATCTTTGCCGAATATTCCTGTCAATGTTGTTTATGGACTCAACAACCCTGAAGCTAACCTGCCTTGACCTTGACGTTAATTGTTGCACCTTCTTTTTTTGGGGGGAAAGTGATGTTTTTGCATCAACCCAACCGCCCTTGCCCATACCTCTGATACCAAAAATCTTGGTTCCATATATGGTATCATATTCTTGGGACACAGCCAATCCATCCCAACCTAACCTCTATTAACTATGGGTTTAATGACCATTTTTCTCTACATCAGTTCAAACACAACCCAACCTCATATAAATGGAACTGAACTCCATTTGTACACATGTTCTTAGGAAACATGATAAGATTCGCCATATCTCTATCATTAAATAATAAAAATTTTCCTTAACCGGGCCTATAATCCCCCCCCCCCCCCGTGGGACAAATTTGTGTTAGATTTGGGTTTTATTAAGCTAATGTGAAAATATATTCCTACTTTAATTCTTTAATATCCATAATTTGCCAGAATTTCGAGGGGGGGGGGGGGGATTATAGGCCCGGTTAAGGAAAATTTTTATTATTTAATGATAGAGATATGGCGAATCTTATCATGTTTCCTAAGAACATGTGTACAAATGGAGTTCAGTTCCATTTATATGAGGTTGGGTTGTGTTTGAACTGATGTAGAGAAAAATGGTCATTAAACCCATAGTTAATAGAGGTTAGGTTGGGATGGATTGGCTGTGTCCCAAGAATATGATACCATATATGGAACCAAGATTTTTGGTATCAGAGGTATGGGCAAGGGCGGTTGGGTTGATGCAAAAACATCACTTTCCCCCCAAAAAAAGAAGGTGCAACAATTAACGTCAAGGTCAAGGCAGGTTAGCTTCAGGGTTGTTGAGTCCATAAACAACATTGACAGGAATATTCGGCAAAGATCCACGCAGGTTAGGGTACCGGGTGGTTGGGTTAATATCCAAACAAATACTTTTCTAAGAATATAAAATACAATATTTAACAAAGATCCATAACTAACAAATAAAAAAAGAAAACAGTCGAGATTATTGGACTGCATATTGAAAATGCGCCTTAAATTTGCAGTGTATGGAATAAGCGAAACTTGGGGGGAAAATTGGGCATTGACCTTGCTATAATACGTAAAATCGGGTAAATTTGGTAGAAAATGTCTTAAATTTGGATAAATTGGGGCAAATTAGGTAGAAATTGTCTTAAATTGTGATACATTTGGTTAAATTTGGTCTTAGCCATGTTAGGGTTGGGTCTGGTTTTTAGGTAGGATTGATGTATATAAACGCATCTGTATATTGGAAATGGCTCGTCGGACCCTACACTATCACTATGAAATGGTCTCTGGGAATGAAGTATGACATCGACCACTGGATATTGGATACTGGAAATACATATAAAAGTTATATGGAATGGGTGAAACTTGGACAAACTGGGGCTTTGGCTGTGCTATGATAAGGTGAACTATGGTAAAATTTGGTGGAAATTGGATAAAATTGTGGCAAATTAGGTGGAAATTATCTTAAATTGGGGAAAATTTGGTTAAATTTGGCCTTAGCCGTATTGGGTTAGGTCTGCTTTTGGTAGGTTTGATGATATATAAACACATCTGGAACATGGAAATGGCTGGATGAACACTGCACTATTACTATGAAATGGTCTTTGGGAATAGGCTGTGACATTGGAGGGGGCGACCTGATATTGAAGATTCACATTAAATTTAATTGGGATAGGTGAAACTTGGTCAAATTGGGGCTTTGGTTGTGCTATGAAATGGTAAACTCGGGTAAATTTGGCGGGAATTGGATTAAATTTGAATAAATTGGATCAAATTAGGTGGAAATTGGATTAAATTGGGATAAATTTGGCCTTAGCTGTGTGTTAGGTTAGGTCTGGTTTCGTAGGATTGAAGATATATAAACACATCTGGATATTTGGAAACAGCTGGATGGACACTGCGCTATGAAATGGTCTTGGGAATAGGGCGTGACATAGGGCACCTGGATATTAGATATTGAAAATGCACATTAAATTTATATGGGATAGGTAAAACTTGGGTGAAATGGGCTTTGGCTGTGATATGATTTGGCATATTTTTGCCAATATTTAATGGGGAATTGTCATTAATTGGGATGAAATTAGGTAGATGGCCACAGCACTAACATTATGAAATGGTCTTGGGAATGGGGAATATGTGGTGGCTGGATAATGGGCATTGGAAATGAACGTTATTTTTAGATGAGATAGAGAAAACTCGGGTGAATTGGGCTTTGGCTTGAACAAATCAGGCCTATTCCTGGGGGGGGGGGGGGGGGGTGAGTGGGTGGGGGAGGGGGAGGGACAGTATATATATATATATATATATATATATATATATATATATATATATATATATATATATATATATATATATATATATATATATATATATATATATGGGTATTGGAAATGCATTTTTTTTAAATTTAGATGGGATACCTTGAGGTTACCTTGAGGTGCTTCCGGGGCTTAGCGTCCCCGCGGCCCGGTCGTCGACCAGGCCTCCTGGTTGCCGGACTGATCAACCAGGCTGTTGGACGCGGCTGCTCGCAGCCTGACGTACAACGGAAAAGTTGACGTATAGGGAAAGTTTAGGGGAGTATATTGGGCTTTTGGTTGTGCTATGACACGGCGAACCCCCCTGAATATAATGCATATTTTAGCTGAAAATAAAAGGGATCTCCCGCATGTAACGGGGAAGAAGGGTTCGAGAGCCGCATAATTGATTTGGAAACTGAACCCTACATATTGTTTAGCTATGTAAGTGACAATCTCTTGAAAGCTCGTTACACACACACACACACACACACACACACACACACACACACACACATATGCACCCTAAGTGATTCAACAAGAGGCTTGCAACGGTCTCTATGCAAGGCATTTTTACGACTATGGGAAGTCTGCAGTTGCTGGTCTCACTCCACAACCGCCTAACCGGAGAGTCATGTGCATCCTGCACATACATACAGTAAGCAAATATTTTGGTTACTTTGCTAAGATTCCTGGCAGCGCATCATTATGAATGAAGTACAAGTGTATTTCTTGGACTCCATTGATGGTGTTATCTCTGAATTCTGCGAATTTCCTTTTCGTATTCCATTATATAATGACGCAAAGTATGCGAATAGTTAAACTTGCTCAATGAATTTGTGTTAGCTTGCTAATGTAATTGTATGGGGGTTGCATAAGTTTGTTGAGAATATAATTGAATCTTAGTTTAGTTCATTTATTATGAATCCCATCATGTGGGGCGGGTAGTGGGAAGGGTTACCACGGTGGGAAATGGACTCTGGTAATGAACCCAACAATTCATTTTTGGCTCAAGCAAGAAAAACAAACAAATAATGGGTAAACGAAATTGCCAAAATTAATTTGTGCAAGTTTTGCAAATGTGATTGTAAGTTTTTTTTTTTTTTTGCATAAGTTTGAGAATATATAATTGAATGTTAGTTTTAATTCATTTTATTAATGCAGCCCCGCCCCCCCCTATTCCCATCTTGCTATGGGGGGGGGGGGGCTAAGCCGAGCAGTAGTAACATCTAGAAGTCTGCTGCTTTTATTGGTTGATCCATAGATGTGTACTGGCTCCTCTTGCATCATCATCTAATAAATTAAACAACTAGCATATGTAAAGAGCTAGTCTAACAATTTATGTTTATTTTTTTTTTTTTTTTATCAGGCCCACTGCCCTTCTATCCAGCAGACAGCTGCTGGATGGGTTACAATTGAGCCAAAAACAGTTGGTCAGGGCGAGATACGGCCTCATTTTAGAGACATTTACTATAGAAAAAAGCTTGAACGTCGGGGACTGAACGCGGGCCTACACGAGAGTTGTTCTTGACACTCAAATGTTTAGAGATTAAAATCTCTATAATTAGAGGGGGCAACTAAAATACCCCATTATTTAGTGAAATTTTGCAATGTCCAATAGTTTGGACGTTGGGGAACTGAGTCAGGACTTGCACTGAAGGTTACTCTGCATCCGGTCCAAATGAGGACACACGTGGGAGAAAGAGAGGAAGCAAGATTTACTCCCTCGGAAAACCTTAAAAAAAAAAAAATTGTAGGGCAGAGTTTTGAAAACATTGACAACTTTTTGATACAGAATGAAACTCATAAACAATAACATATATCTTGTAGAATAAATCTTCCTCTATGAGATATACCTTTTTAGTTAGTTTGAAAGTTTTCATTTTTTTGTAATGATGATGCCTTCCTAACATGGCTCATTAAAATAATTTTTTGTTTATGAAATCGTGTAAGTATTTATGCAATATTTATTATAAAACAATCATAATACGCAGTGGCATATCATTTTAATAAAGAGGCTTTATAAGGTAAATATAATAGCAATGCGAAAATCTTTCTATCTGACGTATTTTTATTTTAAATAAATAAATACACTTGGGCGAAAAACATGTCTATTGCCCGCGTGAGCGACTTGGGTGGGCTCTTGCAGATTCTATGTATTTTAATCTCTAAACATTTGAGTGCCAAGAACAACTCTCGTGCAGGCCCGCATTCAGTTCTCGACGTTCAAGCTTTTGCTATAGTAAATGTCTCTAAAAATGAGGCCGTATCTCGCCCTGACCAACTGTTTTTGGCTCAATTGTAATCCATCCAGCCGCAGTCAGCTGGGTAGGACCCAGTGCAGGTTTGGAAGGCTTTGGAAATTAAAGCACCGTAAGATTGTGAGTGTTCAAGTTTAGGGGGGACTAAGTATTTTGCGCGAATGTGAAAGCCCTGGGTTTATTTGTGTAAGTTAAAAATTGAGTTTTTGTTTGTGTATAAGAGTTTAGCAATGTGTTTAAGTAAGATTGTGCAACTGTTTTAAGTTTAGGGGGGACTAAGTATAGATAGCGCCAGTCGTTGCGCTATATGAAGTTATTGGGCCCCCACCACAATAGCTGAAAACTATTATGATGTTAAAAAATGAAATTTAATACAGAATACGAACAGATTGCCAGTATGTATTAAATTGCTTAAACTACTCAACTACTTTCCTTTATAGTATATTTACGAGTATCAAATTAATATTTGGAGTGTCAAACCCAACATAATATGGCTGAGGCCCCACTATTTAAACTTCTTTTCGTATGCTATGAAATATCACAGGTATTGTTAATGCTTGTAACGTTTATTACAAAAGATAGACATACATTTGTTGCTATTTTTCATATTAAAATCTAATTTGAGGCCCGAAAAATATATCTATAAAATCTATAAACAGGTTAGAACCATACAAATGCAAGTATGCCTTTTTCACCAGTATTCAACTGTATGCCACAGAAAATGGAATCTTTACTTTAGCTACAGAAAACGGAGCAAAGCCAAGGGGGGATGACTGAAATAAACAGTTTCCAACCTGACTCTTCCCGCACATAAACATGTCTTTCTTGACCTCATTTCAAATTATATAGAGTACTGAAAGCTCATTTTCCATAGCAAATATACTAAGGAACTCATTTTACGACTAGAACGCAAACTAGGACCCCTCATTCAGATTCAAAACACGAGAATTATTGACTGAATATTTCCCCACTATCAAGCACACAGGACTTTAAAGCTATCTTAACTTCTTTAAAACCCCAATATGACCCATCTCACATGCAGATCCTGTTCTATGACTCGCCCTTCATGTCAATGTACCCCACAGTATCATGCAAATTCAAGATAAGGCTTACTACACCTATATATCCAAACTTGGTCTTTGTAAGGAATCTTGACACCCCCCCCCTTTATGCTTGACCCCCACTGGGGTTTTCCACCTCTGACCATTACAGAAAATGGAGCTGTGCCCAAAGGCTCCCTATACTATTCAGTCATAGCCTCATTAAAGTACTCCAAAAACTTCTATATTCGCTTTCAACTGCGTTTCTTGGTTTGAATCTATTGAACATTCACCCTCTGATCCATTCAAAAGTAAGGGCCCCCAAATTGATACCGTAGTACTCTCGTAACACCCCCGGGACAAATCGTCCATTTTTGCTCATGCCATTAAAATACTCCAAAAACGTTTATATGCCTTTCACCAGTGTATTTTTTGGTTTCCAACTATTGAACATTCATCCTCGGTACCTCTCATAAGTAGAGACCCCCTCCTTGAGGCCCTAGACTCATCTTAAAGCAAGGCGACAAAAAGTAAAAAAAAACAGGTTAGGATAGGGCACCAGTTCCTCAGGTACACCATGGGTGGTGGTCCCCCCGGGACCCCAGGGGGGACCACCACCCGACCACCGCCAGCCAGCCAGGAGCGCGCTGACTGTGCCCTAACCTAACCACCCAAATAAGAGGAATGGACGATCTGGCCCAACAGGGTCAAGTCGGCATGGAAGTGCCCAACCGTGTCTGAAATTTTTTTACCTCAATCTGTCTCCTTATTCACTACTGAGAGTGTGGGAGAAGCTGCAGGTAGAGAGAGTGGGTGCAGCTGCAGGGAGAGAGTGGGTGCAGCTGCAGGGAGAGAGAGTGTGTGCATCTGCAGGGAGAGAGAGTGGGTGCTGCTGCAGGGAGAGAGAGAGAGAGAGTGGGAGCAGCTGCAGGGAGAGAGAGAGTGCAGCTGCAGGGAGAGAGAGTGGGTGCTGCTGCAGGGAGAGAGAGAGAGAGAGTGGGAGCAGCTGCAGGGAGAGAGAAAGTGCAGCTGCAGGGAGAGAGAGTGGGAGCAGCTGCAGGGAGAGAGAGAGTGCAGCTGCAGGGAGAGAGAGTGGGTGCTTCTGCAGGGAGAGAGAGAGTGGGAGCAGCTGCAGGGAGAGAGAGTGCAGCTGCAGGGAGATTGGGAGCAGCTGCAGGGAGAGAGTGGGTGCAGCTGCAGGGAGAGAGAGTGGGTGCTGCTGCAGGGAGAGAGTGTGGGTGCAGCTGCAGGGAGAGAGTGTGGGTGCAGCTGCAGGGAGAGAGTGTGGGTGCAGCTGCAGGGAGAGAGAGAGTGGGTGCAGCTGCAGGGAGAGAAAGTGGGTGCAGCTGCAGGGAGAGAGTGTGGGTGCAGGTGCAGGGAGAGAGTGTGGGTGCTGCTGCAGGGAGAGAGAGTGGGTGCAGCTGCAGGTAGAGAGTGTGGGTGCTGCTGCAGGGAGAGAGAGAGAGTTTGTGCAGCTGCAGGGAGAGAGTGTGCGTGCAGCTGCAGGGAGAGAGAGAGTGGGTGCAGCTGCAGGTAGAGAGAGTGGGTGCAGCTGGAGGAGAGAGAGTGGGTGCAGCTGCAGGTAGAGAGAGTGGGTGCAGCTGCAGGGAGAGAGAGAGAGAGAGAGAGAGAGAGAGAGAGAGAGAGAGAGAGAGAGAGAGGAGAGAGAGAGAGAGAGAGAGAGAGAGAGAGAGAGAGAGAGAGGGAGGAGAGAGAGAGAGAGGGAGAGAGAGAGAGAGAGAGAGAGAGAGAGAGAGAGAGAGAGTGGGAGCAGCTGCAGGTAGAGAGAGTGGGTGCAGCTGCAGGGAGAGAGAGAGAGTGGGTGTGCAGCTGCAGGGAGAGAGAGTGGGTGCAGCTGCAGGGAGAGAGAGAGAGAGAGAGAGAGAGAGAGAGAGAGAGAGAGAGAGAGAGAGAGAGAGAGAGAGAGAGAGAGAGAGAGAGAGAGAGAGAGAGAGAGAGAGAGAGAGAGAGAGAGAGAGAGAGGGAGAGAGAGGGAGTGGGAGCAGCTGCAGGGAGACAACAACACCAGTAGGTACAACAACAGGAGTTGCGAGTGCACAGTGATCAACAAGAGAAGCAATAAAGGGAAGACCAGCAGCAGTGGAGGGAGTCTCCCAGATGGTGTCCAGGTGACGCCTGGTCCCCACCACAACACCCACGCTAATGTTTACCTCTCACACTCGCCCCACAGTTTCCATATTTACACTCTCTGTACTCCAGCACTGGAACACCACCTGTCCAGACTCCAGCCTCCAGCCTCCAGCCCCAAGCCTCCAGCCTGCAGCCTCCAGCCCCCAGCCTCCAGCCTCCAGCCTCCAGCCTCCAGCCCCCAGCCTCCAGCCTGCAGCCTCCAGCCTCCAGCCTCCAGCCCCTAGCCCCCAGCCCCCAGCCCCAAGCCTCCAGCCTCCAGCCTGCAGCCTCCAGCCCCCAGCCCCCAGCCCCCAGCCTCCAGCCTCCAGCCTCCAGCCTCCAGCCTCCAGCCTCCAGCCTCCAGCCTCCAGCCTCCAGCCCCAAGCCTCCAGCCTCCAGCCTCCATGAGGCTCCAGCCCCCAGCCCCCAGCTCCAGCCTCCAGCCCCCAGCCTCCAGCCTCCAGCCTCCAGCCTCCAGCCTCCAGCCTCCAGCCTGCAGCCTCCACCCTCCAGCCTCCAGCCTCCAGCCTCCAGCCTCCAGCCTCCAGCCTCCAGCCTCCAGGCTCCAGCCCCCAGCCTACAGCCCCCAGCTCCAGCCTCCAGCCCCCAGCCTCCAGCCTCCAGCCTCCAGCCTCCAGCCTGCAGCCTCCAGCCTCCAGCCCCCAGCCTCCAGCCTCCAGCCTCCAGCCTCCAGCCTCCAGCCCCCAGCCCCAAGCCTCCAGCCTCCAGCCTCCAGGCTCCAGCCCCCAGCCTACAGCCCCAGCTCCAGCCTCCAGCCCCAGCCTCCAGCCTCCAGCCTCCAGCCTCCAGCCTCCAGCCTCCAGCCTCCAGCCCCCAGCCTCCAGCCTCCAGCCTCCAGGCTCCAGCCCCCAGCCTACAGCCCCCAGCTCCAGCCTCAAGCCCCCAGCCCCCAGCCCCCAGCCTCCAGCCTGCAGCCTCCAGCCTCCAGCCCCCAGCCTCCAGCCTCCAGCCTAAAGCCCCCAGCCACCAGCCTCCAGCCTCCAGCCCCCAGCCTCCAGCCCCCAGCCCCCAGCCTCCAGCCCCCAGCCACCAGCCTCCAGCCCCCAGCCTCCAGCCTCCAGCCTCCAGCCTCCAGCCCCCAGCCTCCAGGATCCAGCCTCAAGCCCCCAGCCCCCAGCCCCCAGCCTCCAGACCCCAGCCCCCAGCCCCAAGCCTCCAGCCCCCAGCCCCCAGCCTCCAGCCTCCAGCCTCCTGCCTCCAGCCCCCAGCCTCCAGCCTCCAGCCCCAAGCCCCCAGCCCCCAGCCCCCAGCCCCCAGCCTCCAGCCCCCAGCCCCCAGCCCCCAGCCTCCAGCCCCCAGCCCCCAGCCCCCAGCCCCAAGCCTCCAGCCCCCAGCCCCCAGCCTCCAGCCCCCAGCTCCAGCCTCAAGCCACCAGCCCCCAGCCCCCAGCCCCCAGCCTCCAGCCCCCAGCCCCCAGCCCCCAGTCTCCAGCCTCCAGCCTCCAGCCCCCAGCTCCAGCCTCAAGCCCCCAGCCCCAGCCCCCAGCCCCCAGCCTCCAGCCCCCAGCCCCCAGCCCCTAGCCTCCAGCCCCCAGCCCCAGCTCCAGCCTCAAGCCCCCAGCCCCTAGCCTCCAGCCTCCAGCCCCCAGCTCCAGCCTCAAGCCCCCAGCCCCAGCCCCCAGCCTCCAGCCCCCAGGCCCCAGCCCCTAGCTTCCAGCCTCCAGATCCCAGCCCCCAGCCCCCAGCCTCCAGCCCCCAGCCTCCAGCCCCCAGCCTCCAGCCCCCAGCCTCCAGCCTCCAGCCCCCAGCCCCCAGCCTCCAGCCTCCAGCCCCAGCCCCCAGCCCCCAGCCCCCAGCCTCCAGCCTCCAGCCTCCAGCCCCCAGCCTCCAGCCTCCAGCCTCCAGCCTCCAGCCCCCAGCCCCCAGCCTCCAGCCCCCAGCCCCAGCCCCCAGCCTCCAGCCCCCAGCCCCCAGCCTCCAGCCCCAGCCCCCAGCCTCCAGCCTCAAGCCCCCAGCCCCCAGCCTCCAGCCTCCAGCCTCCAGCCCCCAGCCTCCAGCCCCCAGCCCCCAGCCTCCAGCCTCCAGCCCCCAGCCCCCAGCCTCCAGCCTCCAGCCTCCAGCCCCAGCCCCCAGCCCCCAGCCTCCAGCCTCCAGCCTCCAGCCCCCAGCCTCCAGCCTCCAGCCTCCAGCCTCCAGCCCCCAGCCCCCAGCCTCCAGCCCCCAGCCCCCAGCCCTTAGCCTCCAGCCCCCAGCCCCCAGCCTCCAGCCCCCAGCCCCAGCCTCCAGCCTCAAGCCCCCAGCCCCAGCCTCCAGCCTCCAGCCTCCAGCCCCCAGCCTCCAGCCCCCAGCCTCCAGCCTCCAGCTCCCAGCCCCAAGCCTCCAGCCCCCAGCCCCCAGCCTCCAGCCCCCAGCCTCCAGCCCCCAGCCTCCAGCCTCCAGCCTCCAGCCTCCAGCCCCCAGCCCCCAGCCCCCAGCCCCAAGCCTCCAGCCTCCAGCCTCCAGCCTCCAGCCACCAGCCACCAGCCACCAGCCTCCAGCCTCCAGCCTCCAGCCTCCAGCCACCAGCCTCCAGCCTCCAGCCACCAGCCTCCAGCCTCCAGCCTCCAGCCACCAGCCTCCAGCCACCAGCCTCCATGAGGCTCCAGCCCCCAGCCCCAGCTCCAGCCTCCAGCCCCCAGCCTCCAGCCTCCAGCCCCCAGTCTCCAGCCCCCAGCCCCCAGCCCCCAGCCCCAGCCTCCAGCCTCCAGCCCCCAGCCCCCAGCCCCCAGCCCCCAGCCTCCAGCCCCCTGCCCCCAGCCTCCAGCCTCCAGCCCCCAGCCCCCAGCGCCCAGCCTCCAGCCTCCAGCCTCCAGCCCCCAGCCTCCAGCCTCCAGCCTCCAGCCCCCAGCCCCCAGCCTCCAGCCCCCAGCCCCCAGCCCCCAGCCCTTAGCCTCCAGCCCCCTGCCCCCAGCCTCCAGCCCCCAGCCCCCAGCCTCCAGCCTCAAGCCCCCAGCCCCCAGCCTCCAGCCTCCAGCCTCCAGCCCCCAGCCTCCAGCCCCCAGCCCCCAGCCTCCAGCCTCCAGCCCCCAGCCACCAGCCTCCAGCCTCCAGCCCCCAGCCCCCAGCCTCCAGCCTCCAGCCACCAGCCACCAGCCACCAGCCACCAGCCTCCAGCCTCCAGCCTCCAGCCACCAGCCTCCAGCCTCCAGCCTCCAGCCTCCAGCCACCAGCCACCAGCCTCCAGCCACCAGCCACCAGCCTCCAGCCTCCAGCCACCAGCCTCCAGCCTCCAGCCACCAGCCACCAGCCTCCAGCCTCCAGCCACCAGCCTCCAGCCTCCAGCCTCCAGCCTCCAGCCACCAGCCTCCAGCCACCAGCCACCAGCCTCCAGCCTCCAGCCACCAGCCACCAGCCTCCAGCCACCAGCCTCCAGCCACCAGCCACCAGCCTCCAGCCTCCAGCCTCCAGCCTCCAGCCACCAGCCTCCAGCCTCCAGCCTCCAGCCTCCAGCCTCCAGCCCCCAGCCTCCAGCCCCCAGCCCCCAGCCCTTAGCCTCCAGCCCCCAGCCCCCAGCCTCCAGCCCCCAGCCCCCAGCCTCCAGCCTCAAGCCCCCAGCCCCCAGCCTCCAGCCTCCAGCCTCCAGCCCCCAGCCTCCAGCCCCCAGCCTCCAGCCTCCAGCTCCCAGCCCCAAGCCTCCAGCCCCCAGCCCCCAGCCTCCAGCCCCCAGCCTCCAGCCCCCAGCCTCCAGCCTCCAGCCTCCAGCCTCCAGCCCCCAGCCTCCAGCCCCCAGCCCCCAGCCCCAGCCCCCAGCCTCCAGCCCCAAGCCTCCAGCCCCAAGCCTCCAGCCTCCAGCCTCCAGCCTCCAGCCCCCAGCCTCCAGCCCCCAGCCCCCAGCCCCCAGCCTCCAGCCCCCAGCCTCCAGCCCCCAGCCCCCAGCCCCCAGCCTCCAGCCCCAAGCCTCCAGCCTCCAGCCTCCAGCCTCCAGCCTCCAGCCTCCAGCCCCCAGCCCCCAGCCTCCAGCCTCCAGCCTCCAGCCTCCAGCCTCCAGCCTCCAGCCCTCAGCCCCCAGCCTCCAGCCCTCAGCCTCCAGCCTCCAGCCTCCAACACCCTGGACTCTCTCAGCCCACTATAACACACCCTGGACTCTCTCAGCCCACCATAACACACCCTGGACTCTGTACGTCCACCATAACACACCCTGGACTCTGTAAGTCCACCATAACACACCCTGGACTCTGTACGTCCACCATAACACACCCTGGACTCTGTAAGTCCACCATAACACACCCTGGACTCTCTCAGTCCACTATAACACACCCTGGACTCTCTCAGTCCACTATAACACACCCTGGACTCTCATAGTCCACAATAACACACCCTGGACTCTCTTAGTCCACAATAACACACCCTGGACTCTCTCAGTCCACCATAACACACCCTGGACTCTGTAAGTCCACCATAACACACCCTGGACTCTCTTAGTCCACAATAACACACCCTGGACTCTCTTAGTCCACAATAACACACCCTGGACTCTCTTAGTCCACAATAACACACCCTGGACTCTCTTAGTCCACCATAACACACCCTGGACTCTCTCAGTCCACTATAACACACCCTGGACTCTCTCAGTCCACTATAACACACCCTGGACTCTCTTAGTCCACAATAACACACCCTGGACTCTCTTAGTCCACAATAACACACCCTGGACTCTCTCAGTCCACCATAACACACCCTGGACTCTCTCAGTCCACTATAACACACCCTGGACTCTCTCAGTCCACCATAACACACCCTGGACTCTCTCAGCCCACAATAACACACCCTGGACTCTGTAAGTCCACCATAACACACCCTGGACTCTCTTAGTCCACAATAACACACCCTGGACTCTCTATGTCCACAATAACACACCCTGGACTCTCTCAGCTCACCATAACACACCCTGGACTCTCTCAGTCCACCATAACACACCCTGGACTCTCTCAGCTCACCATAACACACCCTGCACTCTCTCAGCCGACAATAACACACCCTGGACTCTGTAAGTCCACCATAACAAACCCTGGACTCTCTCAGCCCACAATAACACACCCTGGACTCTCTCAGTCCACTATAACACACCCTGGACTCTCTCAGTCCACTAAAACACACCCTGGACTCTCTCAGCCCACAATAACACACCCTGGACTCTCTCAGCCCACAATAACACACCCTGGACTCTGTCAGCCCACCATAACACACCCTGGACTCTCTAAGTCCACCATAACACACCCTGGACTCTCTCAGCCCACAATAACACACCCTGGACTCTGTACGTCCACCATAACACACCCTGGACTCTCTCAGCCCACAATAACACACCCTGGACTCTGTAAGTCCACAATAACACACCCTGGACTCTCTCAGTCCACTATAACACACCCAGGACTATCTCAGTCCACAATAACACACCCTGGACTCTGTAAGTCCACCATAACACACCCTGGACTCTCTAAGTCCACCATAACACACCCTGGACTCTCTCAGTCCACAATAACACACCCTGGACTCTGTAAGTCCACCATAACACACCCTGGACTCTGTCAGCCCACCATAACACACCCTGGACTCTCTCAGCCCACCATACCACACCCTGGACTCTGTCAGCCCACCATAACACACCCTGGACGCTGTCAGCCCACCTTAACACACCCTGGACTCTCTCAGCCCACCATAACACACCCTGGACTCTGTCAGCCCACCATAACACACCCTGGACTCTCTCAGCCCACAATAACACACCCTGGACTCTGTAAGTCCACCATAACACACCCTGGACTCTCTCAGCCCACAATAACACACCCTGGACTCTGTCAGCCCACCATAACACACCCTGGACTCTCTAAGTCCACCATAACACACCCTGGACTCTCTTAGCCCACCATAACACACCTTGGACTCTCTCAGTCTACCATAACACACCCTGGACTCTCTCAGCTCACTATAACACACCCTGGACTCGCTCAGCCCACTATAACACACCCCGGACTCTTTCAGTCTACCATAACACACCCTGGACTCTCTCAGCCCACTATAACACACCCTGGACTCTCTCAGTCCACCATAACACACCCCGGACTCTCTCAGTCCACCATAACACACCATGGACTCTCTCAGCCTACTATAACACACCCTGGACTCTCTCAGCCCACTATAACACACCCCGGACTCTCTCAGCCCACTATAACACACCCTGGACTCTCTCAGCCCACTATAACACACCCTGGACTCTCTCAGCTCACCATAACACACCCTTGACTCGCTCAGCCCACTATAACACACCCTGGACTCTCTCAGCCCACTATAACACACCCTGGACTCTCTCAGCTCACCATAACACACCCTGGACCCTCTCAGTCCACCATAACACACCTTGGACTCTCTCAGCCCACTGTAACACACCCTGGACTCTCTCAGCCCACTATAACACACCCTGGACTCTCTCAGCCCACTATAACACACCCTGGACTCTCTCAGCTCACCATAACACACCCTGGACTCTCTCAGTCCACCATAACACACCCAGGACTCTCTCAGCTCACCATAACACACCCTGGACTCTCCCAGTCCACTATAACACACCATGGACTCTCTCAGTCTACCATAACACACCCTGGACCCTCTCAGTCCACCATAACACACCATGGACTCTCTCAGTCCACCATAACACACCCTGGACCCTCTCAGTCCACAATAACACACTATGGACTCTCTCAGCTCACCATAACACACCATGGACTCTCTCAGCTCACCATAACACACCATGGACTCTCTCAGCTCACCATAACACACCATGGACTCTCTCAGTCCACCATAACACACCATGGACTCTCTCAGCTCAGCATAACACACCATGGACTCTCTCAGCTCCCCATAACACACAATGGACTCTCTCAGCTCACCATAACACACCATGGACTCTCTCAGCTCACCATAACACACCATGGACTCTCTCAGCTCACCATAACACACCATGGACTCTCTCAGCTCACCATAACACACCATGGACTCTCTCAGCACACCATAACACACCATGGACTCTCTCAGCTCACCATAACACACCATGGACTCTCTCAGCTCACCATAACACACCATGGACTCTCTCAGTCCACCATAACACACCCTGGACTCTCTCAGCTCACCATAACACACCCTGGACTCTCTCAGTCCACCATAACACACCATGGACTCTCTCAGCTCACCATAACACACCATGGACTCTCTCAGCTCACCATAACACACCCTGGACTCTCTCAGTCCACCATAACACACCATGGACTCTCTCAGCACACCATAACACACCATGGACTCTCTCAGCTCACCATAACACACCCTGGACCCTCTCAGCTCACCATAACACACCCTGGACCCTCTCAGTCCACCATAACACACCATGGACTCTCTCAGCTCACCATAACACACAATGGACTCTCTCAGCTCACCATAACACACCCTGGACCCTCTCAGTCCACCATAACACACCATGGACTCTCTCAGCTCACCATAACACACCATGGACTCTCTCAGCTCACCATAACACATCATGGACTCTCTCACCCCACCATAACACACCCTGGACCCTCTCAGCTCACCATAACACACCATGGACTCTCTCAGTCCACCATAACACACCCTGGACTCTCTCAGCTCACTATAACACACCCTGGACTCTCTCAGTCCACTATAACACACCCTGGACTCTCTCAGTCCACTATAACACACCCTGGACTCTCTCAGCTCACCATAACACACCATGGACTCTCTCAGCTCACCATAACATACCCTGGACTCTCTCACCCCACCATCACAACATCTCCACCAGCTGTTATTCCTTCCTGGTTATTTACACTGTAATTCGTGTCACTTTCTCCTTCACGACGCGAGGGTGTGAGTCATGTTTGCTCTGAAGGGATTCTGCAGTTGTCAGCCAACAATTAGCGTTAGCTGCTGGCGTAGTGGTAGCATCCTCGTCTCGTGTCGCGCTACCCTTTAGGTCTGGTTTCGAGTCCTGAAGGGGAAGGATGTTATGGACGCTAATCCGTAACTGGTCGCCTGTATCCACCGAGGAGCAGTTCAGCTGGATGTTCCATGTATGCCGGGTCGTCTACCAGGACAACCTGGCAGTGCAAGGCTTCCTGTCACCTGTTGGACGGTCTCAGCCTGCTGGCAGGAGTTGTCTCCTCCTCTTCTGTCCCGTGTAAACCATATGTTTCGTTTGTTATATATATATATATATATATATATATATATATATATATATATATATATATATATATATATATATATATATATATATATATATATATATATATATATATATATAGCAGTACCCAGCCACGCGTTGCTGTGGCTCAGGAACGCAGCACCCGTCTCCTCGGCCTCCCCACCATTCCCCACTCCACCATCCCTCTTCCTTCCCACCATGCCCCACTCCCCTGTCCCTTTGCCCCCCCCCACCATTCTCCATTCCCCCATCCTCTCGTCCCCACCATCCCCAAACTCCCCCGTCCCCTCGTCCTTCCCTACCATTACCCCTTCCTTGTCCCCTCGTCCGATACCTTCCCAAATGGTCTGATGTTCCCATCAGAAAATTGGGTACCTCAAGTGATCTGATGTTCCCATCACTGAAATATAAGAAAAACAGTTAAAAAATTTAATGAAAATATGAAAAAATAAAGAAAAGCTATAATAACAAATTAATGGTATGGTAAACAACACAGCTCAATTACAATGCAATTCACACAAAATAATTAAACCAAAATGAAAATAAATAAAAATCTATGAAAACTCAATTTATCAATGCAATCAGAAACATTGAAATGGAATTGTAACGTATTTAGTATATTATGTGTCTTGCTCTTACATGCAACAGATGGCGCTGTTTCTCAAGAAAAGCATAGTTTTACCTGTCACAGGTGTGGCATCTGTACTTATAATTACGAAATGAACGGTATGGTAAACAACACAGCTCAATTCCAACACAATGTCAACAAAATAATTATATAAAAAATAAAATAAATCGAAATCTATGAAAATAAAATTTATCAATGCAATCGGAAACATTGAAATGGAATTTGTGACATATTTAGTACAGCATGCATGTTGCTATTATGTGCAACAGATGGCGCTGTTTTTCAAAAACGCATGTTTTTACCTGTCACAGGTGTGGCATCTATATAGTAGGTATATAAAAAGACGTGCCAATTCGAATGCAACGTTGTGTCAAAATTTCAAGGCAATCGGTAAAGAACTTTCGGATATTACAGCGTGTGTTGCTCTTACGTCCAACAGATGGCGCTGTTTTTCAAAAAAAAAGAATGCTTTTTCCTGTCACAGGTGAGGCATGTATATAAAAGATATATAAAAAGACTCGCCTATTCGAATGAAACTTTGTGTCAAAATTTCAAAGCAATCTGTAAAGAGGTTTAGAAGATTCCCGCACATGAAAAACACAGTTTTTCAGAGAAAAACATGTTTTTTTTTATCGTCACAGACGTGACATCTATATAGTATGTATATAAAAACCTGCTCAGATGCGAATGGAACATTGTGTGGAAATTTCAAATTTATATATATATATATATATATATATATATATATATATATATATATGTCGTACCTAGTAGCCAGAAAGCACAATTTTTTTTTTAATTTTTGCATCATTAGCAAACATTGTAAGAAACGAGTCTATACCCTCTGGGAGATCATTTACATATACCAGAAACAGTATAGGTCCAAGGACTGACCCCTGCGGGACTCCACTTGTAACGTCTCGCCAATCTGAGACCTCACCCCTCACAGTGACTCGCTGTCTTCTGTTGCTTAGGTACTCCTGTATCCAACGGAGTACCTTTCCTTTCACTACAGCCTGTGTTGGGATTGAGTAATACAGATGTTGGAGGTAGCATGTTTGGAGCAGATGTTCTTTTGTTTATGATCTTGTTAAAAATATTTAATGTTCCTGATAAAGTTTTTGTTGTTGTTACTGGTGGAGAATAAAACCATGTGGACGAAGATTGTTTGTCTGACCAAAACCATAACAGTGGCGACGAGGATTAAACATCGCTGGCAGAGAGCCTGGGTACGAGACGTGGTGTGAGGATCAAGACAGTGCAGGGTACGTCGTGTGGACGAGTGGACGCTTCGCATATAACAGTTGAGTGTGCTATACCGTGGCCATGGCTACCATGTCAATGGAGCCGTTAAACACTGCCAAGATCTCGTTGGACCTGTGGCTCAGCCTGCTGGAAGCAAACTTTAAGTACCGGGAGATTAAGGAGGACGCCAACAAGAAAGCGGTACTCTTAGTTTCACTGGGTTCTGAAGCATATAATGTTCTCGGAAATTTGTGTGCACCTGAGCTACCTCACACGAAGACCTATGTGGACTTGATTGCTTTACTTAAACGTCAGTATGTGGTGAAACCATCATATCACAGGAGTTTGATGGATTTCCAGAAGAGGACGAAAAAGCAGCAGGAATCCGTACAGGATTTATTTGCGGAATTGAAGGCTTTGGCTAACCACTGCAACTTCGGAGCACAGTTGGACGGCAGAGTTAGGGACCAGTTGTTCATGGCAGTAGAAAAGGAGAATTATTTCCCTAACCTGGTGGCAGAAAATTTGGATCTACAATCGATGACTTCATGGACAGTGCTCGAGAAGATATTGAACCTGGAAAAGGCTTTTGGAAGTAAGACTTCTACTCAGGAAATTATGGTCGTACAGGGCCAGACCAGATGTACACACTGTGGATACAAGCACATAAGTAGCAAGTGCAAGTTTCGTGCATATATATGCAACTTTTGTAACAAGGAGGGACACTTGCAGAGAGTGTGTAGGGAATATGTGAACAGGAACAACAAGGCCTGGGAGAGGAGACGACCAGGGAATGCAGGAAGAAGAGGTAGTGGTACTGTGGTCAAGGCAGTAGAGGAAGGTAACCAGTCTGAAGAAGCTGCAGGTGAGGAAAACCGACTATATTCGGTGAAAGAAAAGGTATGTTCAGTGAAGTCACAAGTGGTGAATTTTGTAATTAATGAGAAGTTAGTTCCCTTGGAACTGGACACTGGTGCTGCAGTGTCAACATTGTCTAGAGATTGGGCAGATACCTTGCAACTGAATGTAAAACCAGGTAAAAAATCTTTAAGTGCTTATGATAATGTACCGATTAAGGTCTATGGCAAGGTGTCGGCAAAAGTAGGTTATAATGGAAAAGAAATTGTCCAGGATTTTTATGTAGTGGATTCACATAATCTTAGCCTATGTGGTAAGGTTCTCATGGAAAAAGTGGGGATTTTCTTGGCGGGCCTAGATGAATTGTCAATAGTTAAAACAATTAAAAGTGCCGAACAAATGTTAGACAAATATTCAGTGGAGACAGATAAGCCAATTAATAGCATGGTGGCAAAAATTCACCTGAAAAGTGGGGCTTCACCTAAATTTTTCAAGGCAAGAACAGTGCCGTTTCATTACAAGCAATTGGTAGAATCAGCCCTGGAAAAGCATGTGGCAGAAGGCATCTTAGAGCCAATTACACATAGTGAGTGGGCAGCCCCAATTGTACCAGTGTTGAAGGCAGATCGGAAATCCTTGAGAATCTGTGCAGACTTCAAGGAACTGAACAACCGCATACACTGTGAGAAGTTCCCTTTACCTAAGATAGATGAGTTGTTGTCAGTGGTCTGCAAGGGAGCAATTTTTTCTAAGATTGACCTGAAAGATGCTTACTTGCAAATTCCTGTAGAGGAGGAGAGCCAGAAATTGTTAGTGATTAATACCCACAAGGGGTTATTTAAGTATAAAAGACTTCCTTTTGGACTCTCCTCGTCTCCAGCAATTTTTCAGAGATTCATGTCCCAGTTGTTAGTTAACATTGAAGGTGTGGCTAGTTTTTTAGATGACATTATTGTATGTGGGGAGAATGAGGAAGTGCATGATGCTAGATTAGAACAAGTTTTGAATCTTTTGCAAAAGCACAATGTGAAGATTAATAAGGAAAAAACAACGTTGAAGACCAAGGCCATTGAATATCTGGGGTACCATATTTCAGGTAAGGGCTTTACTCCTTCTTACACAAATGTAGCGGCTATAATAGATGCCCCAGCCCCAACATCAGTTGGGGAAGTACAGTCTTTTGTTGGGATGGTTACATATTTTTGTAAGTTCGTGAAGAACTTTTCAACAAAATTAGCACCCTTGTATGAATTGTTGAAAAAAGTGGCTAGATTTAAGTGGGCAGCAAGAGAGGAAAATGCATTCAGGAATATTAAGCAGGAATTGATCAATTCTCCAGTGCTCACTAATTTTACAGGTAGACTCCCGTTAAAACTGGAGGTAGATGCTTCCCCAGTAGGAGTGGGTTGTGTATTATTACAGAAAGTAGATGGCCAGGATAAAGTAGTATATTTTGCTAGCAAGAAATTATCTCCTGCGGAACAGAATTATTCTCAGTTAGATAAAGAAGCCTTAGCTTTGGTATATGCTGTAAAAAAACTGAGGTATTTTCTGCTGGGGAGGAAATTTCTTGCTAGAACAGATCATAAACCCCTGCCAGGACTGTTTGGCAGAGGTAAGCAGATTCCAGTTAATGCCAATGCTAGAATTCAAAGATGGGCATTATTACTCTCTCAGTTTGAGTATGATTTAGAGTTTAAGCCAGGCAAGGATAATGTAGTAGCTGATGCATTAAGTAGATTACCTGTGACAGAAGAATTAAATTCCAGTATTCCAGTGAAGTATGTTAACCTGGTGGAATCTATGTCTTTTGAGGATATTTCATTCCAGACTATTAGGAAGGCAACTGGTAGAGATCCCAAATTAAGTCTGTTGATGAAATATGTCAAATATGGTTGGAATGATAATTTGTTATTGTCAGAGTATGCTGCAGTGAAGGCTGACCACCAGGATGTACTCTTGTATAGGAATAGAGTGGTGGTGCCTGGGGAACTGAGATGTAAGATTTTGGAACAGCTGCATGTAGACCATAATGGCATAAATGCTATGAAAGCAGAAGCTAGAAGTTGGGTTTGGTGGCCAAAAATAGACCAGGATATTGCTGAGGTAACCAAAAATTGTCATATTTGCTTTAGGAATTATCAGAAACCCCAGGCCCCAGTACTTTCTTGGCCATGCACTGGAAAACCCTGGTCTAGACTTCATGTAGATTATGCGGGACCTATGGATAATAAATATTACCTAGTGGTGGTGGATTCATACACCAAATTTCTGGATGTGAATGTGTGTAATTCCACCACATCATCTGTAACTTGTGAATTACTAAGGAAAACATTTTGTAATTTTGGATTGCCAGACATAATTGTCTCAGACAATGCTCCATATTTTGTTTCTGTGGAAATGGAGGATTTTTTTCGGAAAAATGGTATTAAACATGTAACACCTGCCCCCTATAATCCTTCTTCAAATGGTCTAGCAGAGAGAGCAGTGAGATCCTTGAAAGAAGGGTTAAAGCGGTTTACGGAAGGTACTATTAATACAAGGCTTTGTAGATTTTTATATAAAGGAAAACTGTTCATTCTACTACTGGTAAATCTCCTTCTGAATTACTGTTTAATAGGCACTTTAAAGTGCACATGGAAGCAGTAAAGACAGATCCCAATAAAGAGAAATCGGTAACTAGCTTGGCCAGTCAGTTGGCTCAGTGTGTGTGTGTGCATCTCTAGCTTTTCACTGCCTGTGTGTGTGTGTGTGCAATATGTGTGTGTGTGTGTGTGTGTTGTGTATGGAGTCAGCCTCCACCACATCACTTCCTAATGCATTCCATTTGTCAACCACTCTGACACTAAAAAAGTTCTTTCTAATATCTCTGTGGCTCATTTGGGTACTCAGTTTCCACCTGTGTCCCCTTGTTCGTGTACCCCCCAAGTTAAATAGTTTGTCTTTATCTACCCTGTCAATTCCCTTGAGAATGTTTGTAGGTGTGTGTGTCATGTCTGTGTGTGTGTGTGTGTGTGTGTGTGTGTGTGTGTGTGTGTGTGGTCTACTTTTTGTGTGTGTGTGTGTGTGTGTGTGTGTGTGTGTGTGTGTGTGTGTGTGTGTGTGTACTCACCTACTCACCTAGTTGTGTCCGCAGGATCGAGCATTGACTCTTGGATCCCGCCTTTCGAGCATCGGTTGTTTACAGCAATGACTCCTGTCCTATTTCCCTATCATACCTGGTTTTAAAATTATGAATAGTATTTGCTTCCACAACCTGTTCCTGAAGTGCATTCCATTTTCCCACTACTCTCACGCTAAAAGAAAACTTCCTAACATCTCTGTGACTCATCTGAGTTTCAAGCTTCCATCCATGTCCCCTCGTTCTGTTACTATTCCGTGTGAACATTTCGTCTATGTCCACTCTGTCAATCCCTCTGAGTATTTTATACGTTCCTATCATGTCCCCCCTCTCCCTTCTTCTTTCTAGTGTCGTAAGGCACAGTTCCCTCAGGCGCTCCTCATACCCCATCCCTCGTAGCTCTGGGACGAGTCTCGTTGCAAACCTCTGAACCTTTTCCAGTTTCATTATATGCTTCTTCAGATGGGGACTCCATGATGAGGCGGCATACTCTAAGACTGGCCTCACGTAGGCAGTGTAAAGCGCCCTAAATGCCTCCTTACTTAGGTTTCTGAATGATGTTCTAACTTTTGCCAGTGTAGAGTACGCTGCTGTCGTTATCCTATTTATATGTGCCTCAGGAGATAGATTAGGTGTTACGTCCACACCCAGGTCTCTTTCTCGCGTCGTCACAGGTAGGCTGTTCCCCTTCATTGTGTACTGTCCCTTTGGTCTCCTATCTCCTAGTCCCATTTCCATAACTTTACATTTGCTCGTGTTGAATTCCAGTAGCCATTTCTCTGACCATCTCTGCAACCTGTTCAGGTCCTCTTGGAGGATCCTGCAATCCTCATCTGTCACAACTCTTCTCATCAACTTTGCGTCATCCGCAAACATCGACATGTAGGACTCTACGCCTGTAAACATGTCGTTAACATATACAAGAAATAGAATTGGTCCCAGCACCGATCCTTGTGGTACTCCACTTGTTACTGTTCGCCAGTCCGACTTCTCGCCCCTTACCGTAACTCTTTGGCTCCTTCCTGTTAGGTAGTTCCTTATCCATGCTAGGACCTTTCCCCCCACCCCCGCCTGCCTCTCGAGCTTGAACAGCAGTCTCATGTGCGGTACTGTATCAAAGGCTTTTTGGCAGTCCAGAAATATGCAGTCTGCCCAACCATCTCTGTCCTGTCTTATCCTCGTTATTTTATCATAGAATTCCAGAAGGTTTGTTAGGCACGATTTCCCTGTCCAGAACCCATGTTGATGTTTGTTCACAAACCTAATGTTCTCCAGGTGTGCAACCAGTCGTAGCCTAATTATTCTTTCCAGTATTTTACAGGGGATGCTTGTCAGTGATACAGGTCTATAGTTAAGTGCCTCCTCCCTATCACCTTTCTTGAAGATCGGCACGACATTTGCCTTCTTCCAGCAACTGGGCAATTCTCCCGACATAAGTGACTCATTAAAGATCATTGCCAGAGGCACGCTGAGGGCCTGCGCTGCTTCTTTTAGTATCCACGGTGATACTTTGTCTGGTCCAACTGCTTTAGTTGCATCTAGAGTTGTCAACTGTTTCATTACCTCCTCTGCTGTCACCTCTATATCTGATAGTCTTTCATCTAGGGTAATCCCTTCCAACAATGGGAGCTGCTCAGGCTCGGTAGTGAACACTCCATGGAAACTGGCATTCAGTGCCTCGCAGATTTCCTTGTCACTTTCAGTATATGCCCCCTCTGTCTTCCTTAGTCTTGTCACTTGGTCGTTCACCGACATTTTTCTTCTTATATGGCTGTGTAGTAACTTAGGTTGTTTTTTCGCTTTGATTGCAATATCGTTCTCATAGTCCCTTTCCGATGTTCGTCTTATGTTAATGTAATCGTTCCTAGCTCTGTTGCATCTGATCCTGTTGTCCTCTGTCCTTTGTCTTCTGTACTTCCTCCACTCCCGCCTGCTGGCCATTTTTGCTTCCTGACACTGTCTATTAAACCATGGGTTATTATATTCCTTCTTATTTTTTCCCTTTACTGTTGGTATAAATCTCTCTTCGGCCTCCTGGCATTTCTGTATGACTAGGTCCATCATATCTTGGACTGTTTTTCCTCTAATTTCTTCCTCCCACTGCACTTCTCCCAGATAGTCCCTTATCCTCTTATAGTCCCCTTTCCTGTAGTCAACTCTCCTTTCCCAGATCTCTTGTCCCATGGTCACAAGTTTGAATTCCATCATGTAGTCAAAGACTAGGACACAATGGTCACTGGCCCCTAGAGGTATTTCATGCTCCAAATTCTCGATGTCTTCTACGTTCTGGGTGAAAATCAGGTCTAATAGGCTCGGTGCATCTCCTCCTCTTTCCCTTGTGTCTTCCTTCACATGTTGTGTTAGGAAATTCCTGTCTATAACATCTACTAACTTTGCTCCCCACGTTTCGTCCCCTCCATGGGGATTCCTTGATTCCCAATTTATCTCTCCATGATTTAGGTCCCCCATGATCAGCAGCTTCGCTCTCATTCTGTGGGCTAGTGTTGCTGCCTTCTGCAGTTCATCTATACATGCCTTGTTGTTGTCATCATACTCCTGCCTGGGTCTTCTACTGTTTGGTGGGGGATTGTAGATTACCAAGATCACAATCTTCCTCCCATCTACTGTCAGAGTTCCATGTATGAAGCTTGTGCACTCATTGGTAACCCGATTTCCCAGGTCTTCAAACTTCCATTTCCGCTTTATTAGGAGTGCCACTCCCCCTCCCTGTCTCTGTGTCCTCTCTTTTCGTATCACCTGGTACCCTTCTGGAAAGATTGCATCTGAGATCATGTCATTAATTTTAGTTTCCACAATTGCAACTATGTCAGGATCTGCTTCACTCACTCTTTCTTTTATCTCTTCTGCTTTATTAGATACCCCATCAGCATTGGTGTACCAAACCTTGAGATTCTTCATGGAAACTCTTGTACCAGAGTTCTCTCTTTCTCTGGGGGTTTTGGGGGATCTGGGGGGTGTCTGGGGGTGACTGGGGGCAGGGGGGATCTGGGGGATCTGGGGGGTGTCTGGGGGATGACTGGGGGCGGGGAGGATCCGGGGGATGTCCGGGGGGATCCGGGGGGTGTCTGGGGGGGTCCGGGGGGTGTATGGGGGGGTGAAAGAGGTCAGGAGGGGTGCTTGGGGGGCTAATGGGGGCTGGGCTTCTAGGAAGGTAGGTAGGAGGGTCTGGGGTAGGGCCTGGGTAGGTAGGTCTGGAGTAGGAAGGGCATACTGGGTCTGAAGATTAGGGAGGGTCTGATAGGCATAGAGGGGTTGGGAGATAGCGTAAGGTTGGGAGTCAGATAGAGGTTGAGAGGTTGGGAGGGGGAAGGATAGAGGGGGTGGGGGGAACCTCCCACCCCCCTCGCAAGGGTGGGGGTCACATGGAAGGAGAGGGGATGAGGAGGGGTGAGGGCTGGGTAGGTTTTGGGGTTGAGGGGATGAGGGCTGGGTGGGTTTTTGGGGTTGAGGGGATGAGGGCTGGGTGGGTTTTGGGGGTTGAGGGGATGAGGGCTGGGTGGGTTTTGGGGGTTGAGGGGATGAGGGCTGGACGGGTTTTGGGGGTTGAGGTGATGAGGGGGTCCTTGGAATGTGGGAGTGTGTGTGTGTGTGTGTGTGTGTGTGTACTCACCTAGTTGTACTCACCTAGTTGTGTTTGCGGGGGTTGAGCTCTGGCTCTTTGGTCCCGCCTCTCAACCGTCAATCAACAGGTGTACAGATTCCTGAGCCTATCGGGCTCTGTCATATCTACACTTGAAACTGTGTATGGAGTCAGCCTCCACCACATCACTTCCTAATGCATTCCATTTGTCAACCACTCTGACACTAAAAAAGTTCTTTCTAATATCTCTGTGGCTCATTTGGGCACTCAGTTTCCACCTGTGTCCCCTTGTGCGTGTTCCCCTTGTGTTAAATAGACTGTCTTTATCTACCCTATCAATCCCCTTCAGAATCTTGAATGTGGTGATCATGTCCCCCCTAACTCTTCTGTCTTCCAGCGAAGTGAGGTTTAATTCCCGTAGTCTCTCCTCGTAGCTCATACCTCTCAGCTCGGGTACTAGTCTGGTGGCAAACCTTTGAACCTTTTCCAGTTTAGTCTTATCCTTGACTAGATATGGACTCCATGCTGGGGCTGCATACTCCAGGATTGGCCTGACATATGTGGTATACAAAGTTCTGAATGATTCTTTACACAAGTTTCTGAATGCCGTTCGTATGTTGGCCAGCCTGGCATATGCCGCTGATGTTATCCGCTTGATATGTGCTGCAGGAGACAGGTCTGGCGTGATATCAACCCCCAAGTCTTTTTCCTTCTCTGACTCCTGAAGAATTTCCTCTCCCAGATGATACCTTGTATCTGGCCTCCTGCTCCCTACACCTATCTTCATTACATTACATTTGGTTGGGTTAAACTCTAACAACCATTTGTTCGACCATTCCTTCAGCTTGTCTAGGTCTTCTTGAAGCCTCAAACAGTCCTCTTCTGTTTTAATCCTTCTCATAATTTTAGCATCGTCCGCAAACATTGAGAGAAATGAATCGATACCCTCCGGGAGATCATTTACATATATCAGAAACAAGATAGGACCGAGTACAGAGCCCTGTGGGACTCCACTGGTGACTTCACGCCAATCGGAGGTCTCACCCCTCACCGTAACTCTCTGCTTCCTATTGCTTAGATACTCCCTTATCCACTGGAGCACCTTACCAGCTACACCTGCCTGTCTCTCCAGCTTATGTACCAGCCTCTTATGCGGTACTGTGTCAAAGGCTTTCCGACAATCCAAGAAAATGCAGTCCGCCCAGCCCTCTCTTTCTTGCTTAATCTGTGTCACCTGATCGTAGAATTCTATCAAGCCTGTAAGGCAAGATTTACCCTCCCTGAATCCATGTTGGCGATTTGTCACGAAGTCCCTTCTCTCCAGATGTGTTACCAGGTTTTTTCTCACGATCTTCTCCATCACCTTGCATGGTATACAAGTCAAGGACACTGGCCTGTAGTTCAGTGCCTCTTGTCTGTCGCCCTTTTTGTATATTGGGACCACATTCGCCGTCTTCCATATTTCTGGTAGGTCTCCCGTCTCTAGTGACTTACTATACACTATGGAGAGTGGCAAGCAAAGTGCCTCTGCACACTCTTTCAGTACCCATGGTGAGATCCCATCTGGACCAACAGCCTTTCTAACATCCAGATCCAGCAGGTGTCTCTTGACCTCCTCTCTCGTAATTTCGAACTCCTCCAAGGCCGCCTGGTTTACCTCCCTTTCTCCTAGCACAGTGACCTCACCCTGTTCTATTGTGAAGACCTCCTGGAACCTCTTGTTGAGTTCCTCACACACCTCTCTGTCATTCTCTGTATACCTGTCCTCGCCTGTTCTAAGTTTCAATACCTGTTCTTTCACTGTTGTTTTCCTTCTGATGTGACTGTGGAGTAGCTTTGGTTCGGTCTTGGCTTTGTTTGCTATATCATTTTCAAAATTTTTCTCTGCTTCTCTTCTCACCCTGACGTACTCATTCCTGGTTCTCTGGTATCTCTCTCTGCTTTCTGGTGTTCTGTTATTCCGGAAGTTCCTCCACGCCTTTTTGTTCAGTTTCTTCGCTTCCATACATGCCCTATTATACCATGGATTCTTCTGTTGCTTCTCGGATTTTTCCCTTTGGGCCGGGATGAACCTGTTTACTGCCTCCTGACACTTTTGGGTAACATAGTCCATCATACCCTGTACAGACTTGTCTCTGAGGTCTGTGTCCCAAGGTATTTCACTTAGGAAACTTCTCATCTGTTCATAATTCCCCTTTCGGTATGCCAGCCTTTTGATTCCTAGTTCTTTTTGGGGGGAGATAAGTCCTAGCTCTACCAGGTACTCAAAGTTCAATACACTGTGGTCACTCATTCCCAAGGGCGCTTCCATCTTAACTTCCCTTATATCCCATTCATTTAGGGTAAATATCAAATCAAGCATTGCTGGTTCATCTTCTCCTCTCATTCTTGTTGGTTCTTTGGTGTGCTGGCTTAGAAAGTTTCTTGTTGCCACGTCCAGCAGCTTAGCTCTCCATGTTTCTGGTCCTCCATGCGGGTCTCTGTTCTTCCAATCTATCTTCCCATGGTTGAAGTCTCCCATAATTAGTAGTCCAGATCCATTCCTGCTAGCAACAGAAGCTGCTCTTTCTATTATGTTAATGGTGGCCATGTTGTTTCTATCATATTCCTGTCTAGGTCTTCTGTCATTTGGTGGTGGATTATATATGACTGCGACTATAATTTTTTTCCCTCCATTTGTTACAGTACCTGCTATGTAGTCACTGAAACCTTCACAGCCCTGAATATCCATCTCCTCAAAATCCCAGCCTTTTCTTACCAGCAGAGCTACACCACCCCCACCTCTTCCTTCCCTCTCTTTCCTCATAACATAATAGTCCTGTGGGAACACTGCATTTGTTATCGTTTTCGTGATCTTTGTTTCTGTGAGGGCTATTATGTCTGGGTTTTCCTCTAGTACCAGTTCTCCAAGCTCATTTGCTTTATTTGTAATTCCATCTATGTTAGTGTACATCGCTTTGAGGCTCACTTTCTTCTGTCCCTTCTCAAATCGCCTCCTTGGTGAGTGTTCTGCTGGTGGGGGAGGCTGTTCCATGGGTGTGAGGACCTGTGAGGTGGATAACAGGGTCTCAGAGGATACTGGGATGAGGGGCGGGGGATCCAGTGAAGGGGGAGGGACAGGGAGGGTATGGGGTGAAAGGGGAGGGAGGACGGGAAGGAAAGGGGGGGAGGGAGGACTCAGCAGGAGGAGGGGAGGGGTAGAACTGTGGGGATTGGGTGTGGGGGGAGGGAGAGTTGGCTGAACATTTGAGTGGGGGCAGGAAGGTTTAGGGGTAGGGGGGTTTTCTATGCAGAGGAGGGTGGTGGGGTTGTCCTCCCTTCTGGTGTTACTGGGTAGCTGGTTGTGGGTTCCCCCCTCGCCTCTGGGGGTGTTGTGTTGGGAGCTGTGACTTCCTGGTTGTCCCCTCTCGCCCTGCGCCTCTTCCTTGCTTCTGTCGCCACGGCTCTCTCCTCCCTTGTCATGTCTCTCTGGAGTAAAACATTTTTTAATTTTCCCACGTTTTTCAGGGAGCTCTTCCTTGATAGGATCTTCTCCTTTGTGTTCTCGTTTGCAAACACTATCATTCGGTCTCGGTCTTTGTTGTACCAACCTAGCCTGAAAGCTTCTCAATGCTATGCTCAGCCCCTTCCATGTCTAGTGCCTTTAGTACCTCATTCACTGCTGCTTTGTCCTTGTCATTCCACTCTTTCCTATTAGAGCCTTCCTGCTCTTTAATACCCACAGCAAACACTGATCTGTTCCTTTCCAGCAGTTGGCTAGTGGAGCGTGCCGCCTCCTGTGAGGTGGCTGCTTTCATTGCCACCTCCATCAATGCAGTCATTACTTCAGAGTTATTTTTTTTTTAGTATTTCTGCAAATGTAGCTTTTATTGTGGCATTCTCATCCAAAAAACTATTACCACCTTCTCCCTGGATGGTTTTCTGAGTCTCAGCCTCGATACCATTCTCTTTGAGGGCTCTAATCTCCTCCTTTGCTGCTGTCAGCTCTCTTTTCAGGTTGCTTATTTCGTTCTTCATTTCCTGCATCATTTCTTGCATCTCACTCTTGATGTCCTCCAGAAACTGGGCAAACATTTCCTTCATCTCATCACCTTGGCTCTTTCCTGTTCCCCTGGGACCTCTGGCTGCCATGCTTGACCCTGTTGGGATTTGGGGAGGGAGAGAGAGAGAGAGAGAGAGAGAGAGAGAGAAAGAGAGAGAGAGAGAAGGGGGTCTGGGGGGAAACTGGGGGGTGTCTGGGGGCGAGTGGGGGCTGTGGCGGTGAATGGGGGGGTGCTAGGGGGGTGCCTGGGAGTGCCTGGTAGGCGAATGGGTCTGGGCATCTAGGGGGGTAGGAAGGGCATAATGGGTCTGAAAGTTAGGGGTCTGAAAAGCATAGGGGGGTTGAGAAATAGAGTGAGACTGAGAGTCAGATAGAGGTTGAGAGGTTGGGGGGGAGAGGGATATTGCGGGCAGAGGGCTGAGAGGAGAATGGAGCATGGGTGCTGGGAGTGGAAGAGAGGGTGTATTAGTTAGGGGGAATTGGGGGTAGGTGGGGGTTTTGGGGGTAGAAGAGGGGAAGAGGGAGATGGGGAAAGGTGTTAGGGGGTCACAAGGTGCGGGGGTTAAATGTGGGCTGGAGGTGCATAGGAGGGGTGAGGGTTGGGTGGGGTTTGGGGGTGAGTGAAAGAGGGGTGCAGTGGAAGCTGGGATGGAGTAGATGGAATTGAAGGCAATGAGGTAGAAGGGGCAGGGGAGTAGGAAGGGGTAGTAGGGGAGGGGGGATGGGAAGGTGGGTTTGGGGAGGGCATGGCTTGACTCACTGGGGTCGTTGACAGGTGTGATGTAGCAGGGGCAGGGGAATCATTGGGGAGGTGAAAATGTGGAAGGGACAGGGGGGTTTTGGGGGGATGAAGCAGGGGAGGTATAGGAGGGCTGAGTTGGGGAGGATGCGACCTGGGAGGTGGCCTGGGAGGTGACCTGGGAGGTGACCTGGGATGTGACCTGGGAGGTGAGACTACCTGAGAGGCTAGGTCGGTGTCGTTGTTGCCATCTATTCTTGTGGGCTATATGCTCATCTTTCGTCATAAACCTCTCTATAAACACATTGTAATGGGTTTCACTTCCTCTGAGTAAATGCTTGTTCCTCATTATGTACTCCACAGCCTCCTCATTGGAGAATTGCACCAGAACAGGTCTATTCTTGGTACAATTGTAAGGTCCAACCCTTCCTGTGTGTGTGTGTCTGTGTGTGTGTGTGTGTATGTGTGTGTGTACTCACCTATTTGTAATCACCTATTTGTGCTTGCAGGGGTTGAGCTTTGGCTCTTTGGTCCCGCCTTTCAACTGTCAATCAACTGGTGTACAGATTCCTGAGCCAACTGGGCTCTATCATATCTACATTTAAAACTGTGTATGGAGTCTTCCTCCACCACATCACTGCCTAATGCATTCCATCCGTTAACTACTCTGACACTGAAAAAGTTCCTTCTAACGTCTGTGTGGCTCATGTGGGTACTCAGTTTCCACTTGTGTCCCTTTTGTTCGCGTCTAACCAGTGTTGAATAGTTTATCCTTGTTTACCCGGTCGATTCCTCTGAGGATTTTGTAGGTTGTGATCATGTCTCCCCTTACTCTTCTGTCTTCCAGTGTCGTAAGATGCATTTCCCGCAGCCTTTCCTCATAACTCATGCCTCTTAGTTCTGGAACTAGTCTAGTGGCATACCTTTGGACTTTTTCCAGCTTCGTCTTGTGCTTGACAAGGTACGGGCTCCATGCTGGGGCCGCATACTCCAGGATTGGTCTTACATATGTGGTGTACAAGATTCTGAATGATTCCTTACACAGGTTCCTGAACGCTGTTCTGATGTTAGCCAGCCTCGCATATGCCGCAGACGTTATTCTTTTTATGTGGGCTTCAGGAGACAGGTTTGGTGTGATATCAACTCCTAGATCTTTCTCTCTGTCTGTTTCATTAAGTACTTCATCTCCTATTCTGTATCCTGTGTCTGGCCTCCTGTTTCCACTGCCTAGTTTCATTACTTTGCATTTACTCGTGTTGAACTTCAACAGCCATTTGTTGGACCATTCACTCAGTCTGTCTAGGTCATCTTGTAGCCTCTTACTATCGTCCTCAGTTTCAACCCTCCTCATAATTTTTGCATCATCGGCAAACATTGAGAGAAACATTGAGTGTGTGTGTACTCACCTATATGTACTCACCTATATGTGCTTGCAGGATCGAGCATTGACTCTTGGATCCCGCCTTTCGAGCATCGGTTGTTTACAGCAATGACTCCTGTCCCATTTCCCTATCATACCTGGTTTTAAAATTATGAATAGTATTTGCTTCCACAACCTGTTCCTGAAGTGCATTCCATTTCCCCACTACTCTCACGCTAAAAGAAAACTTCCTAACATCTCTGTGACTCATCTGAGTTTCAAGCTTCCATCCATGTCCTCTCGTTCTGTTACTATTCCGTGTGAACATTTCGTCTATGTCCACTCTGTCAATTCCTCTGAGTATCTTATACGTTCCTATCATGTCCCCCCTCTCCCTTCTTCTTTCTAGTGTCGTAAGGCACAGTTCCCTCAGGCGCTCTTCATACCCCATCCCTCGTAGCTCTGGGACGAGTCTCGTTGCAAACCTCTGAACCTTTTCCAGTTTCATTATATGCTTCTTCAGATGGGGACTCCATGATGAGGCGGCATACTCTAAGACTGGCCTCACGTAGGCAGTGTAAAGCGCCCTAAATGCCTCCTTACTTAGGTTTCTGAATGATGTTCTAACTTTTGCCAGTGTAGAGTACGCTGCTGTCGTTATCCTATTAATATGTGCCTCAGGAGATAGATTAGGTGTTACGTCCACCCCCAGGTCTCTTTCACGCGTCGTTACAGGTAGGCTGTTCCCCTTCATTGTGTACTGTCCCTTTGGTCTCCTATCTCCTAGTCCCATTTCCATAACTTTACATTTGCTCGTGTTGAATTCTAGTAGCCATTTCTCTGACCATCTCTGCAACCTGTTCAGGTCCTCTTGGAGGATCCTGCAATCCTCATCTGTCACAACTCTTCTCATCAACTTTGCATCATCCGCAAACATCGACATGTAGGACTCTACGCCTGTAAACATGTCGTTAACATATACAAGAAATAGAATTGGTCCCAGCACCGATCCTTGTGGTACTCCACTTGTTACTGTTCGCCAGTCCGACTTCTCGCCCCTTACCGTAACTCTTTGGCTCCTTCCTGTTAGGTAGTTCCTTATCCATTCTAGGACCTTTCCCCCCACCCCCGCCTGCCTCTCGAGCTTGAACAGCAGTCTCATGTGCGGTACTGTATCAAAGGCTTTTTGGCAGTCCAGAAATATGCAGTCTGCCCAACCATCTCTGTCCTGTCTTATCCTCGTTATTTTATCATAGAATTCCAGAAGGTTTGTTAGGCACGATTTCCCTGTCCAGAACCCATGTTGATGTTTGTTCACAAACCTAATGTTCTCCAGGTGTGCAACCAGTCGTAGCCTAATTATTCTTTCCAGTATTTTACAGGGGATGCTTGTCAGTGATACAGGTCTGTAGTTAAGTGCCTCCTCCCTATCTCCTTTCTTGAAGATCGGCACGACATTTGCCTTCTTCCAGCAACTGGGCAATTCTCCTGACATAAGTGACTCATTAAAGATCATTGCCAGAGGCACGCTGAGGGCCTGTGCTGCTTCTTTTAGTATCCACGGTGATACTTTGTCTGGTCCAACTGCTTTAGTTGCATCTAGAGTTGTCAACTGTTTCATTACCTCCTCTGCTGTCACCTCTATATCTGATAGTCTTTCATCTAGGGTAACCCCTTCCAACAATGGGAGCTGCTCAGGCTCGGTAGTGAACACTCCATGGAAACTGGCATTCAGTGCCTCGCAGATTTCCTTGTCACTTTCAGTATATGCCCCCTCTGTCTTCCTTAGTCTTGTCACTTGGTCGTTCACCGACATTTTTCTTCTTATATGACTGTGTAGTAACTTAGGTTGTTTTTTCGCTTTGATTGCAATATCGTTCTCATAGTACCTTTCCGATGTTCGTCTTATGTTAATGTAATCGTTCCTAGCTCTGTTTATCTGCTTCTGTTGTCCTCTGTTCTTTGTCTTCTGTACTTCCTCCACTCACGCCTGCTGGCCATTTTTGCTTCCTGACACTGTCTATTAAACCATGGGTTATTATATTCCCTCTTATTTTTTCCCTTTACCGTTGGTAAAGGAGCGTGTGTGTGTGTGTGTGTGTGTGTGTGTGTGTGTGTGTGTGTGTGTGTGTGTGTGTGTGTGTGTGTGTGTGTGTGTGTGTGTGTGTGTGTGTGTGTGTGTGTGTGTGTGTGTGTGTGTGTGTGTGTGTGTGTGTGTGTGTGTGTGTGTGTGTGTGTGTGTGTGTGTGTGTGTGTGTGTGTGTGTGTGTGTGTGTGTGTGTGTGTGTGTGTGTGTGTGTGTGTGTGTGTTGTGTGTGTGTGTGTGTGTGTGTGTGTGTGTGTGTGTGTGTGTGTGTGTGTGTGTCTGTGTGTGTGTGTGTGTGTGTGTGTGTGTGTGTGTGTGTGTGTGTGTGTGTGTGTGTGTGTGTGTGTGTGTGTGTGTGTGTGTGTGTGTGTGTGTGTGTGTGTGTGTGTGTGGGTGTGTGTCTGTGTGTGTGTGTGTGTGTGTGTGTGTGTGTGTGTGTGTGTGTGTGTGTGTGTGTGTGTGTGTGTGTGTGTGTGTGTGTACTCACCTAGTTGTGTCTGCAGGATCGAGCATTGACTCTTGGATCCCGCCTTTCGAGCATCGGTTGTTTACAGCAATGACTCCTGTCCCATTTCCCTATCATACCTAGTTTTAAAATTATGAATAGTATTTGCTTCCACAACCTGTTCCTGAAGTGCATTCCATTTCCCCACTACTCTCACGCTAAAAGAAAACTTCCTAACATCTCTGTGACTCATCTGAGTTTCAAGCTTCCATCCATGTCCTCTCGTTCTGTTACTATTCCGTGTGAACATTTCGTCTATGTCCACTCTGTCAATCCCTCTGAGTATCTTATACGTTCCTATCATGTCCCCCCCCTCTCCCTTCTTCTTTCTAGTGTCGTAAGGCACAGTTCCCTCAGGCGCTCCTCATACCCCATCCCTCGTAGCTCTGGGACGAGTCTCGTTGCAAACCTCTGAACCTTTTCCAGTTTCATTATATGCTTCTTCAGATGGGGACTCCATGATGAGGCGGCATACTCTAAGACTGGCCTTACGTAGGCAGTGTAAAGCGCCCTAAATGCCTCCTTACTTAGGTTTCTGAATGATGTTCTAACTTTTGCCGTGTGTGTGTGTGTGTGTGTGTGTGTGTGTGTGTGTGTGTGTGTGTGTGTGTGTGTGTGTGTGTGTGTGTGTGTGTGTGTGTGTGTGTGTGTGTGTGCGCGCGCGCAACATGTGTAGTAGATAAAATAAAGAAAAATTGGTCTATATTGAGCATACTAGGCAACCAAAATTTAGAAAGGTGGGGTCCAAGAGCTAAGAACTCTTTCAATACAAATATAACATTTCAATATAAACTAAACACGTGTGGTGGGCACTATAAACATGTGTGCTGTACAGGTGTTCACTGCAGGCTTACCTGTGTTGCGTTTGTTTGTAAAAACAACTATTTCTAACTAAACAATTTGTATTTGTTTCACCTCACGAGTCAGCCAGTTTGTTGAGTTACCAGTTGCTGTAAAGCGGACCGCAGAGCTGTTGTGCCGCACCCCGCCACGCTGTGGGGGGTGTTGACCCCCCTCCTGCACCCCCTCCCCTGCCACCCCCCTGCCTCTCACCCCCCCTGCCTCTCACACACCCTGCCTCTCACCCGCCCTGCCTCTCACCCCCCTGCCTCTCACACACCCTGCCTCTCACCCCCCCCTGCCTCTCACCCCCCCTGCCTCTCACCCCCCCCTGCCTCTCACCCCCCCTGCCTATCACCCCCCCTGCCTCTCACCCGCCCTGCCTCTCACCCCCCTGCCTCTCACCCCCCTGCCTCTCACCCCCCCTGCCTCTCACCCCCCCTCCCTCTCACCCCCCCCCTGCCTCTACCCCCCCCTGCCTCTCACCCCCCTGCCTCTCACCCCCCCTCCCTCTCCTCTCACCCCCCCCTGCCTCTCACCCCCCCTGCCTCTCACCCCCCCTGCCTCTCACCCCCCCTGCCTCTCACCCCCCCCTGCCTATCACCCCCCCTGCCTCTCACCCCCCTGCCTCTCACCCCCCCTGCCTATCACCCCCCCTGCCTCTCACCCGCCCTGCCTCTCACCCCCCTGCCTCTCACCCCCCTGCCTCTCACCCCCCCTGCCTCTCACCCCCTCCCTCTCACCCCCCCCCTGCCTCTACCCCCCTGCCTCTCACCCCCCTGCCTCTCACCCCCCCTCCCTCTCACCCCCCCTGCCTCTCACACACCCTGCCTCTCACCCCCACTGCCTCTCACCCCCCCCTGCCTCTCACCCCCCCTGCCTCTCACCCCCCCCTGCCTCTCACCCCCCCTGCCTCTCACCCCCCTGCCTATCACCCCCCCTGCCTCTCACCCCCCTGCCTCTCACCCCCCCTGCCTATCACCCCCCCTGCCTCTCACCCGTCCTGCCTCTCACCCCCTGCCTCTCACCCCCCCTGCCTCTCACCCCCCCTGCCTCTCACCCCCCCCTCCCTCTCACCCCCCCCTGCCTCTCACCCTTCCTGCCTCTCACCCCCCCTGCCTCTCACCTTCCTGCCTCTCACCCCCCTGCCTCTCACCCCCCATGCCTCTCCCCCCTGCCTCTCCACCCCCTGCCTCTCACCCCCCCTGCCTCTAACACCCCCCTGCCTTTCACCAGCCTGCCTCTCACCCCCCTGCCTCTCACACCCCCCTGCCTCTCACCCGCTGCCTCTCACCCCCCCTGCCTCTCACCCGCCCTGCCTCTCACCCCCCCTGCCTCTCACCCCCCCTGCCTCTCACCCGCCCTGCCTCTCACCCCCCCTGCCTCTCACCCCCCCTGCCTCTCACCCGCCTTGCCTCTCACACCCCCTGCCCCACACCCCCTGCCCCTCACCCCCTGCCCCTCATCCCCTGCCCCACACCCCCTGCCCCACACCCCCTGCCCCACACCACCTGCCCCTCACCCCCTGCCCCTCACCCCGTGCCCCACACCCCCTGCCCCACACCCCCTGCCCCACACCCCCTGCCCCTCACCCGCCCTGCCTCTCACACCCCCTGCCCCACACCCCCTGCCCCACACCCCCTGCCCCACACCACCTACCCCTCACCCCCTGCCCCTCACCCCGTGCCCCACACCCCCTGCCCCACACCCCCTGCCCCACACCCCCTGCCCCACACCCCCTGCCCCACACCCCCTGCCCCTCATCCGCCCTGCCTCTCACCCGCCCTGCCTCTCACACCCCCTGCCCCCCCACCTCTCCCACCCTGCCTCTCACCCCCCTGCCCCTCACCCCCCCCCAGCCCCACACCCCCTGCCCCTCACCCGCCCTGCCTCTCACCCCCCTGCCCCTTACCCGCCCTGCCTCTCACCGCCCCCCCCTGCCCCCCCCACCTTTCACCCACCCTGCCTCTCACCCCCCCTGCCTCTCACCCACCCTGCCTATCACCCCCTCTGCCCCTCACCCACCCCCTACCCCTCAGCCCCCAATACACCATTCCACCCCCTACACATTTCCCCCCCATCCCATACCCTTCTCCTTTCCCATCCTCTCCCTCTCTTTCACCATTCCTTTCCACTCACTCCCGCCGCACCCTTCCTCTCATTCTCTCCCACGCCATTCCTCCCCCTCTCTCCCCCCACTCAACCCTCTCCTTGACCTTCACTCCACCTCTCCCATTTAGTCAGTCACAACTTGCTCGTGTTCTACCTGGGGGTCTCTACCTGGGGGTCTCTACCTGGGGGTCTCTACCTGGGGGTCTCTACCTGGTAGATCACTACCTGGGGGTCTCTACCTGGGGGTCTCTACCTGGGGGTCTCTACCTGGTAGATCTCTACCTGGGGGTCTCTACCTGGGGGTCTCTACCCGGGGGTCTCTACCTGGGGGTCTCTACCTGGGGGTCTCTACCTGGGGGTCTCTACCTGGGGTCTCTACCTGGGAGTTTCTACCTGGGGGTCTCTACCTGGGGGTCTCTACCTGGGGTCTCTACTTGGGGTTCTCTACCTGGGGGTCTCGAATTGGGGGTCTCTACCTGGCGGTCTCTACCTGGGGGTCTCTACCTGGGGGTCTCTAACAGGGGGACTCTACCTCGGGGGACTCTACCTGGAGGTCTCTACCTGGGGGTCTCTAACAGGGGGACTCTACCTCGGGGGACTCTACCTGGAGGTCTCTACCTGGGGGTCTCGAATTGGGGTCTCTACCTGGCGGTCTCTACCTGGGGGTCTCTACCTGGGGGTCTCTAACAGGGGGACTCTACCTCGGGGGACTCTACCTGGAGGTCTCTACCTGGGGGGTCTCTACCTGGGGGTCTCAACCTGGGGGTTTCTACCTGGGGGTCTCTACATAGGGGTCTCTACCTGGGTGGTCTCTACCTGGAGGTCTCTACTTGGGGGTCTCTACCTGGGGGGTCTCTACATGGGGGTCTCTACCTGGGGGTCTCTACCTTGGGGTCTCTACCTGGTGGATCTCTACCTGGGGGTCTCTACCTGGGGGTCTCTACCTGGGGGTCTCTACCTGGGGGTCTCTACCTGGGGGTCTCAACCTGGGGGACTCTACCTGGGGGTCTCTACCTGGGGGTCTCTACCTGGGGGTCTCTACCTGGGGGTCTCAACCTGGGGTTTCTACCTGGGGGGTCTCTACCTGGGGGTCTCAACCTGGGGGTTTCTGCCTGGGGGGTCTCTACCTGGGGGTCTCTACCTGGAGGTCTCTACCTTGGGATATCTACCTGGGGGTCTTTACCTTGGGGTCTCTACCTGGGGGTCTCTACATGGTAGATCTCTACCTGGGGTCTCTACCTGGGGGTTTCTATACCTGGGGGTCTCTACCTGGGGGTCTCTACCTGGGGGTTTCTATACCTGGGGGTCTCTACCTGGGGGTCTCCACCTGGGGTCTCTACATGGGGGTCTCTACCTGAGGGTCTCTACCTAGGGGTCTCTACCTGACGGTCTCTACCTGGGGGTCTCTACCTGGGGTCTCTACCAGGGGGACTCTACCTCGGGGGTCTCTACCTGGGGGTCTCTACCTGGAGGTCTCTACCTGGGAGTCTCTACCTGGGGGTCTCTACTTGGGGTCTCTACCTGGGTGTCTCTACCTGGGGGTCTCTAATTGGGGGTCTCTACCAGGGGGACTCTACCTCGGGGGTCTCTACCTGGGAGACTCTAATTGGGGGTCTCTACCTTGTGGATCTCTACCTGGGGGTCTCTACCTGGTGGTCTCTACCTGGGGGTCTCTACCTGGAAGTCTCTACCTGGGGGTCTCTACCAGGGGACTCTACCTCGGGGGTCTCTACCTGGAGGTCTCTATACCTGGGAGTCTCTACCTGGGGGTCTCTACTTGGGGTCTCTACCTGGGTGTCTCTACCTGGGGGTCTCTAATTGGAGGTCTCTACCTGGTGGTCTCTACCTGGCGGTCTCTACCTGGGGATCTCTACCTGGGGGTCTCTAATTGGGGGTCTCTACCTGGGGGATCTCTACCTGGAAGTCTCCACCTGGGGTCTCTACTTTGGTTCTCTACCTGGGGGTCTCTACCTGGGGGTCTCGAATTGGGGGTCTCTACCTGGCGGTCTCTACCTGGGGGTCTCTACCTGGGGGTCTCTACCAGGAGGACTCTACCTCGGGGACTCTACCTGGAAGTCTCTACCTGGGGTCTCTACCTGGGGGGTCTCTACCTGGAGGTCTCTACATGGGGGTCTCTACCTGGGGGTCTCTACCTGGGGGGGTCTCTACATAGGGGTCTCTACCTGGGTGGTCTCTACCTGGGGGGTCTCTACCTGGCGGTCTCTACCTGGGAGTCTCTACCTGGGGGTCTCTACCAGGGGGACTCTACCTGGTAGATCTCTACCTGGGGGTCTCTACCTGGGGGTCTCTACCCGGGGGTCTCTACCTGGGGGTCTCTACCTGGGGGTCTCTACCTGGGGGTCTCTACCTGGGGTCTCTACCTGGGAGTTTCTACCTGGGGGTCTCTACCTGGGGGTCTCTACCTGGGGTCTCTACTTGGGGTTCTCTACCTGGAGGTCTCTACCTGGGGGTCTCGAATTGGGGGTCTCTACCTGGCGGTCTCTACCTGGGGGTCTCTACCTGGGGGTCTCTAACAGGGGGACTCTACCTCGGGGGACTCTACCTGGAGGTCTCTACCTGGGGGTCTCTAACAGGGGGACTCTACCTCGGGGACTCTACCTGGAGGTCTCTACCTGGGGGTCTCGAATTGGGGGTCTCTACCTGGCGGTCTCTACCTGGGGGTCTCTACCTGGGGGTCTCTAACAGGGGGACTCTACCTCGGGGGACTCTACCTGGAGGTCTCTACCTGGGGGGACACAACCTGGGGGTCTCAACCTGGGGGTTTCTACCTGGGGGTCTCTACATAGGGGTCTCTACCTGGGTGGTCTCTACCTGGAGGTCTCTACTTGGGGGTCTCTACCTGGGGGGTCTCTACATGGGGGTCTCTACCTGGGGGTCTCTACCTTGGGGTCTCTACCTGGTGGATCTCTACCTGGGGGTCTCTACCTGGGGGTCTCTACCTGGGGGTCTCTACCTGGGGGTCTCTACCTGTGGGTCTCTACCTGGGGGTCTCAACCTGGGGGACTCTACCTGGGGGTCTCTACCTGGGGGTCTCTACCTGGGGGTCTCTACCTGGGGGTCTCAACCTGGGGGTTTCGACCTGGGGGGTCTCTACCTGGGGGTCTCAACCTGGGGGTTTCTACCTGGGGGGTCTCTACCTGGGGGTCTCTACCTGGAGGTCTCTACCTGGGGATATCTACCTGGGGGTCTTTACCTTGGGGTCTCTACCTGGGGGTCTCTACATGGTAGATCTCTACCTGGGGGTCTCTACCTGGGGGTTTCTATACCTGGGGGTCCCTACCTGGGGGTCTCTACCTGGGGGTTTCTATACCTGGGGGTCTCTACCTGGGGGTCTCCACCTGGGGTCTCTACATGGGGGTCTCTACCTGAGGGTCTCTACCTAGGGGTCTCTACCTGACGGTCTCTACCTGGGGGTCTCTACCTGGGGTCTCTACCAGGGGGACTCTATTTCGGGGGTCTCTACCTGGAGGTCTCTACCTGGGGGTCTCTACCTGGGGGTCTCTAATTGGGGGTCTCTAATTGGGGGTCTCTACCAGGGGACTCTACCTCGGGGGTCTCTACCTGGGAGTCTCTAATTGGGGGTCTCTACCTTGTGGATCTCTAACTGGGGGTCTCTACTTGGAAGTCTCTACCTGGGGGTCTCTACCAGGGGGACTCTACCTCGGGGGTCTCTACCTGGGGGTCTCTACTTGGGGTCTCTACCTGGGTGTCTCTACCTGGGGGTCTCTAATTGGGGGTCTCTACCAGGGGGACTCTACCTCGGGGGTCTCTACCTGGGAGTCTCTAATTGGGGGTCTCTACCTTGTGGATCTCTACCTGGGGGTCTCTACCTGGTGGTCTCTACCTGGGGGTCTCTACCTGGAAGTCTCTACCTGGGGGTCTCTACCAGGGGGACTCTACCTCGGGGGTCTCTACCTGGAGGTCTCTATATCTGGGAGTCTCTACCTGGGGGTCTCTACTTGGGGTCTCTACCTGGGTGTCTCTACCTGGGGGTCTCTAATTGGAGGTCTCTACCTGGTGGTCTCTACCTGGCGGTCTCTACCTGGGGATCTCTACCTGGGGGTCTCTAATTGGGGGTCTCTACCTGGGGGATCTCTACCTGGAAGTCTCCACCTGGGGTCTCTACTTGGGTTCTCTACCTGGGGGTCTCTACCTGGGGGTCTCGAATTGGGGGTCTCTACCTGGCGGTCTCTACCTGGGGTCTCTACCTGGGGGTCTCTACCAGGGGGACTCTACCTCGGGGGACTCTACCTGGAGGTCTCTACCTGGGGGTCTCCACCTGGGGGGTCTCTGCCTGGAGGTCTCTACATGGGGGTCTCTACCTGGGGGTCTCTACCTGGGGGGGTCTCTACATAGGGGTCTCTACCTGGGTGGTCTCTACCTGGGGGGTCTCTACCTGGCGGTCTCTACCTGGGGGTCTCTACCTGGGGGTCTCTACCAGGGGGACTCTACCTCGGGGACTCTACCTGGAGGTCTCTACCTGGGGGTCTCTACCTGGGGGTCTCTACCTGGAGGTCTCTACCTGGGGGCCTCTACCTGGGGGTCTCTACATGGGGGTCTCTACCTGGGGGGTCTCTACATAGGGGTCTCTACCTGGAGGACTCTACTTGGTGGTCTCTACCTGGGAATCTCTACCTGGGGGTCTCTACCTGGGGGGTCTCTACATGGGAGTCTCTAATTGGGGGTCTCTACCTGGAGCTCTCTAAGTGGGGGTCTCTCCCTTGGGGTCTCTACCTGGTGGATATCTACCTGGGGGTCTCTACCTGGGGGTCTCTACCTGGGGGTCTCTACCTGGGGGTCTTTACATGGGAGTCTCAAATTGGGGGTCTCTACCTGGGGGTCTCTACCTGGGGTCTCTACCTGGGGGTCTCTACATGGGGGTAACTACCTGAGGGTCTCTACCTGGGGGTCTTTACCTGAGGGTCTCTACCTGGGGGTCTCTACCTGGGAGTCTATAATTGGGGGTCTCTACCTGGGGGATCTCTACCTGGGAGTCTCTACCTGGGGGTCTCTACCAGGGGACTCTACCTCGGGGGTCTCTACCTGGAGGTCTCTAACTTGGGGTCTCTACCTGGGGGTCTCTACTTGGGGGTCTCTACCTGGGGGTCTCTAATTGGGGGTCTCTACCTGGCGGTCTCTAACTGGGGGTCTCTACCTGGGGGTCTCTACCTGGGGGTCTCTACTTGGGGGTCGCTACATGGGGGTCTCTACCTGGGGGGTCTCTACCTGGAGGTCGTTACCTGGGGGTCTCTACCTGGGGGTCTCAACATGGGGGTCTCTAACTGGGGGGTCTCTACCTGGAGGTCTCTACCTGGGAGTCTCTACGTGGGGGTCTCTACTTGGGGTCTCTACCTGGGTGTCTCTACCTGGGGGTCTCTAATTGGAGGTCTCTACCTGGCGGTCTCTACCTGGCGGTCTCTACCTGGGTATCTCTACCTGGGGGTCTCTAATTGGGGGTCTCTACCTGGGGGATCTCTACCTGGAAGTCTCTTCCTGGGGTCTCTACTTGGGTTCTCTACCTGGGGGTCTCTACCTGGGGGTCTCGAATTGGGGGTCTCTACCTGGCGGTCTCTACCTGGGGGTCTCTACCTGGGGGTCTCTACCAGGGGGACTCTACCTCGGGGGACTCTACCTGGAGGTCTCTACCTGGGGGGTCTCTACCTGGGGTCTCTACCTGGGGGGGGTCTCTACATAGGGGTCTCTACCTGGGTGGTCTCTACCTGGAGGTCTCTACTTGGGGGTCTCTACCTGGGAATCTCTACCTGGGGGTCTCTACTTGGGGGGTCTCTACATAGGAGTCTCTAATTGGGGGTCTCTACCTGGGGCTCTCTACCTGGGGGTCTCTACCTTGGGGTCTCTACCTGGTGGATCTCTACCTACGGGTCTCTACCTGGGGGTCTCTACCTGGGGGTCTCTACCTGGGGGTCTTTACATGGGAGTCTCTAATTGGGGGTCTCTACCTGGGGTCTCTACCTGGGGGTCTCTACATGGGGGTAACTACCTGTGGGTCTCTACCTGGGGGTCTCAACCTGGGGGTTTCTACCTGGGGGGTCTCAACATAGGGGTCTCTACCTGGGTGGTCTCTACCTGGAGGTCTCTACTTGGGGGTCTCTACCTGGGGGGTCTCTACATGGGGGTCTCTACCTGTGGGTCTCTACCTTGGGGTCTCTACCTGGTGGATCTCTACCTGGGGGTCTCTACCTGGGGGTCTCTACCTGGGGGTCTCTACCTGGGGTCTCTACCTGGGGGTCTCAACCTGGGGGACTCTACCTGGGGGTCTCTACCTGGGGGTCTCTACCTGGGGGTCTCTACCTGGGGGTCTCAACCTGGGGGTCTCTACCTGGGGGTCTCTACCTGGGGGTCTCTACCTGGGGGTCTCTACCTGGGGGTCTCAACCTGGGGGACTCTACCTGGGGGTCTCTACCTGGGGGTCTCTACCTGGGGGTCTCTACCTGGGGGTCTCAACCTGGGGGTTTCTACCTGGGGGGTCTCTACCTGGGGGTCTCAACCTGGGGGTTTCTACCTGGGGGGTCTCTACCTGGGGGTCTCTACCTGGAGGTCTCTACCTGGGGATATCTACCTGGGGGTCTTTACCTTGGGGTCTCTACCTGGGGGTCTCTACATGGTAGATCTCTACCTGGGGGTCTCTACCTGGGGGTTTCTATACCTGGGGGTCCCTACCTGGGGGTCTCTACCTGGGGGTTTCTATACCTGGGGGTCTCTACCTGGGGGTCTCCACCTGGGGTCTCTACATGGGGGTCTCTACCTGAGGGTCTCTACCTAGGGGTCTCTACCTGACGGTCTCTACCTGGGGGTCTCTACCTGGGGTCTCTACCAGGGGGACTCTACTTCGGGGGTCTCTACCTGGAGGTCTCTACCTGGGGGTCTCTACCTGGGGGTCTCTAATTGGGGGTCTCTAATTGGGGGTCTCTACCAGGGGGACTCTACCTCGGGGGTCTCTACCTGGGAGTCTCTAATTGGGGGTCTCTACCTTGTGGATCTCTACCTGGGGGTCTCTACTTGGAAGTCTCTACCTGGGGGTCTCTACCAGGGGGACTCTACCTCGGGGGTCTCTACCTGGGGGTCTCTACCTGGAGGTCTCTACCTGGGAGTCTCTACCTGGGGGTCTCTACTTGGGGTCTCTACCTGGGTGTCTCTACCTGGGGGTCTCTAATTGGGGGTCTCTACCAGGGGGACTCTACCTCGGGGGTCTCTACCTGGGAGTCTCTAATTGGGGGTCTCTACCTTGTGGATCTCTACCTGGGGGTCTCTACCTGGTGGTCTCTACCTGGGGGTCTCTACCTGGAAGTCTCTACCTGGGGGTCTCTACCTGGAGGTCTCTATACCTGGGAGTCTCTACCTGGGGGTCTCTACTTGGGGTCTCTACCTGGGTGTCTCTACCTGGGGGTCTCTAATTGGAGGTCTCTACCTGGTGGTCTCTACCTGGCGGTCTCTACCTGGGGATCTCTACCTGGAGGTCTCTAATTGGGGGTCTCTACCTGGGGGATCTCTACCTGGAAGTCTCCACCTGGGGTCTCTACTTGGGTTCTCTACCTGGGGGTCTCTACCTGGGGGTCTCGAATTGGGGGTCTCTACCTGGCGGTCTCTACCTGGGGGTCTCTACCTGGGGGTCTCTACCAGGGGGACTCTACCTCGGGGGACTCTACCTGGAGGTCTCTACCTGGGGGTCTCCACCTGGGGGGTCTCTACCTGGAGGTCTCTACATGGGGGTCTCTACCTGGGGGTCTCTACCTGGAGGGGTCTCTACATAGGGGTCTCTACCTGGGTGGTATCTACCTGGGGGGTCTCTACCTGGCGGTCTCTACCTGGGGGTCTCTACCTGGGGGTCTCTACCAGGGGGACTCTACCTCGGGGACTCTATCTGGAGGTCTCTACCTTGGGGTCTCTACCTGGGGGGTCTCTACCTGGAGGTCTCTACCTGGGGGCCTCTACCTGGGGGTCTCTACATGGGGGTCTCTACCTGGGGGGGTCTCTACATAGGGGTCTCTACCTGGAGGACTCTACTTGGGGGTCTCTACCTGGGAATCTCTACCTGGGGGTCTCTACCTGGGGGGTCTCTACATGGGAGTCTCTAATTGGGGGTCTCTACCTGGAGCTCTCTAAGTGGGGTCTCTACCTTGGGGTCTCTACCTGGTGGATATCTACCTGGGGGTCTCTACCTGGGGGTCTCTACCTGGGGGTCTCTACCTGGGGTCTTTACATGGGAGTCTCAAATTGGGGGTCTCTACCTGGGGGTCTCTACCTGGGGTCTCTACCTGGGGGTCTCTACATGGGGGTAACTACCTGAGGGTCTCTACCTGGGGGTCTCTACCTGAGGGTCTCTACCTGGGGGTCTCTACCTGGGCGTCTCTACTTGGGGGTCTCTACCTGGGGGATCTCTACCTGGGAGTCTCTACCTGGGGGTCTCTACCAGGGGGACTCTACCTCGGGGGTCTCTACCTGGAGGTCTCTAACTTGGGGTCACTTCCTGGGGGTCTCTACTTGGGGGTCTCTACCTGGGGGTCTCTAATTGGGGGTCTCTACCTGGCGGTCTCTAACTGGGGGTCTCTACCTGGGGGTCTCTACCTGGGGGTCTCTACTTGGGGGTCGCTACATGGGGGTCTCTACCTGGGGGGTCTCTACCTGGAGGTCGCTACCTGGGGGTCTCTACCTGGGGGTCTCAACATGGGGGTCTCTAACTGGGGGGTCTCTACCTGGAGGTCTCTACCTGGGAGTCTCTACGTGGGGGTCTCTACTTGGGGTCTCTACCTGGGTGTCTCTACCTGGGGGTCTCTAATTGGAGGTCTCTACCTGGCGGTCTCTACCTGGCGGTCTCTACCTGGGTATCTCTACCTGGGGGTCTCTAATTGGGGGTCTCTACCTGGGGATCTCTACCTGGAAGTCTCTTCCTGGGGTCTCTACTTGGGTTCTCTACCTGGGGGTCTCTACCTGGGGGTCTCGAATTGGGGGTCTCTACCTGGCGGTCTCTACCTGGGGGTCTCTACCTAGGGGTCTCTACCAGGGGGACTCTACCTCGGGGGACTCTACCTGGAGGTTTCTACCTGGGGGGTCTCTACCTGGGGTCTCTACCTGGGGGGGGGGTCTCTACATAGGGGTCTCTACCTGGGTGGTCTCTACCTGGAGGTCTCAACTTGGGGGTCTCTACCTGGGAATCTCTACCTGGGGGTCTCTACTTGGGGGGTCTCTACATAGGAGTCTCTAATTGGGGGTCTCTACCTGGGGCTCTCTACCTGGGGGTCTCTACCTTGGGGTCTCTACCTGGTGGATCTCTACCTACGGGTCTCTACCTGGGGGTCTCTACCTGGGGGTCTCTACCTGGGGGTCTTTACATGGGAGTCTCTAATTGGGGGTCTCTACCTGGGGTCTCTACCTGGGGGTCTCTACATGGGGGTAACTACCTGTGGGTCTCTACCTGGGGGTCTCTACCTGAGGGTCTCTACCTGGGGGTCTCTACCTGGGAGTCTCAAATTGGGGTTCTCTACCTGGGGGATCTCTACCTGGGAGTCTCTACCAGGGGGACTCTACCTCGGGGGTCTCTACCTGGAGGTCTCTACCTTGGGGTCTCTACCTGGGGGTCTCTACTTGGGGGTCTCTACCTGGGGGTCTCTAATTGGGGGTCTCTACCTGGGGGTCTCTACCTGGGGGTCTCTACCTGGGGGTCTCTACCTGGGGGTCTCTACCAGGGGGTCGCTACATGGGGGTCTCTACCTTGAGGTCTCTACCTGGGGGTCTCTACCTGGAGGTCTCTACCTGGGGGTCTCTACCTGGGGGTCTCTACATGGGGGTCTCTAACTGGGGGTCTCTACATGGGAGTCTCTAATTGGGGGTCTCTACATGGGGGTCTCTAACTGGGGGGTCTCTACCTGGAGGTCTCTACCTGGGGGTCTCTACCTGGGGTCTCTACATGGGGGTCTCTATAACTGGGGGTCTCTACATGGGAGTCTCTAATTGGGGGTCTCAACCTGGGAGTCTCTACCTGGGAATTTCTACCTGGGGGTCTCTACCTGGGAGTCTCTACCTGGGGGTCTCTACCTGTGGGGTCTCTACGTGGGAGTCTCTACCTTGGGTTCTCTACCTGGGGGTTTCTACCTGGAGGTCTCTACCTGGGAGGTCTCTACCTGGGGGTCTCTACCTTGGAGCCTCTATCTTGGGGTCTCTACCTCGGGGTCTCTACCTGGAGGTCTCTACCTGGGTGTAACGGGGGGTGGGGGAAATAGCTCTATCTTGTCCATTATTCCACCCCCCAGTTAACTAACGAGGCCGGGGGAAACAGCTCTCTCTAGTCCGTTATCCCGTCCCCAGTTAGCTAACTATTCTAGAGCACCTCCAGAGTTCCTAAGGCAACCTCTCTCGTTCAACACCTTGTAACCTAGGTATTTGACTACCTAGGTGCTAAGACTACAAGGCGCCGTAACTGGATCAGCTACCCGAAGCCCGAGAATACATTTCACTGCCACAAACGTATAAGAGAAACGAAAGGGAAGAGATGAATAATGGAGTAATTAGTGAGGGTGTGGGGTGAGAGAGGTAGAGAGGTGGTAGGAGAGAGGAGGGTTGTCAGTTGAAAGTGAGAGCTCGGAGAGGGGTGGAGGGGGAGGAGTAGATAGGTAGAAGTAGAAAAGTAGATAGTTGAAGTAGAAAGGTAGATAGTAGAAGAAGAAATGCTGCCACCATCCATTGAAGACCATTACATACAGGAAAAGGAATGGAACTTGTCTGTACCAAAAGATGTTATTACCATGTATCAACTCTAAACCTGTACTTATTAAAATCATGAAACCAGTAACTGCAGAGGCTTTCTCACCTCAACTCAAAAACTCTAGGGAACGAAGTTAAAGACAATTTAAATAATAAATTCAATTATATTTCACATACTAAGTATCATAATTTAAGCAATTCAACTTAATGTTCAAGATATATACGCAAAGTGAGTCATCATCCAAGAATTCGAGAACCCTACAACTGTCTGCCCCTGATCCTCACACAACACTTGTAAACACGACCAAGTCACCTTTCATGCTCAACTCACCAAATGTCTGCTGTGACGGTAACGCGTTGGTGTTCGGCTGTTCAAAAGCTAGGGGTATGGCCTCGTCACATATAGAAACAAAAAATAGAAAATCTGGAACTTCGTCTGTGGTAAGGTAATGAGAAGACACACAAAACACAAGTAAATTTAACAATGAAATTTTAATTACGTTAGAAAAGCAAAACATGAATAAAATGGACATACAAATTCGTATAATAAAATCAATCAATCAAAATAGTAAGAATAATCAAATGACAAAATGAAAAGTTACGTTAAGACAAGTGAGTAATAACAAGTGAACAATATACAATCAAATAAGAGGTGCAGGAATATTGGCTTTAAGCTATCACCTCTCTTAGTACACGTAAGCCACAGCTTAGTCTACCAACGAGACGTGTTAACCTGTTGAAAGCACTGGATATTCTGAGGACTGAGGTCGTGGTGGCCCCAGACATCAAGTAGTGTGGTGGGTGGAGTGCAGTTGCAACTGGACCCGCAGCCAATCAGCGATGAGCAGGCGACAAGACAGGTAGTTTGGTGGTTCGAGGTGGAGCAGGTGTTCCTGGCTGCATACGTTTTGCACTTCTGGCAAAACTTGGTGTTGTTGTCGTTGTTGGATATTTCTTCCATACTAGTTTTATATAGATGTATATATCGACGTACTTTGGAGAGAAGAGCAGGCTCAATCTCTTGAAGGAGATTATCGTCACACTGCCAATAGCTGGATTGAGAGGGAGGGGGGGGGGGAGTCTGCAGTTGTCAGGCAGGGTCACCCGCCGTCCGGCGACAGCCTATCTCGACGGCTGGCCTCTGCTCTGCTCTGCTGGCTAGTCTCCTATTTCTTCTCTTCCTATCTTCTTTCAGTATATATTGGGGAACCTAGTAGCTAACTCCGCCCACCAGTAGATAGCCTCAGGCACTCTACCAAGCCACTCCTTAAATGTCGGCATGTTTGACGGACCTACCCGGCTACAATTATCAGATTAGCAGAAGCAAGGTGAAATTCTCATGGCTGACCTCAGGTCACTTGGGGTCATTAACACTTAGAGGTGTGAGTTTCAGGCCGACAAACTGGCGCCTCTCAGAGCCTTGTCTCTGACGCATGTATCTCTATATATGTATTATATAAAACTAAACCAAACACCTTTACGGTGTTACATGGGGAGTCTCTACTTGGGGTCTCTACCTGGGGGTCTCTACCTGTGGGTCTCTACCTGGGGGTCTCTACCAGGGGGTCTCAACCTGGGAGTCTCTACCTGTGGGTCTCAACCGGGGGGTCTCTACCAGGGGGGTCTCAACCTGGGAGTCTCTACCTGGGGGTCTCTACCTGGCGGTCTCTACCTGGCGGTCTCTACCTGGGGGTCTCTACCTGGGGGTCTCTACCAGGGGGGTCTCAACCTGGGAGTCTCTACCTGGAGGTCTCTACCTGGGGGTCTCTACCTGGCGGTCTCTACCTGGAGGTCTCTACCTGGCGGTCTCTACCTGGGGGTCTCTACCTGGGAGTCTCTACCAGGGGGGTCTCAACCTGGGAGTCTCTACCTGGAGGTCTCTACCTGGGGGTCTCTACCTGGCGGTCTCTACCTGGAGGTCTCTACCTGGCGGTCTCTACCTGGGAGTCTCTACCTGGGGGTCTCTACCTGGGGGTCTCTACCTGGCGGTCTCTACCTGGTGGTCTCTACCTGGGGGTCTCTACCTGGAGGTCTCTACCTGGCGGTCTCTACCTGGGAGTCTCTACCTGGGGGTCTCTACCTGGGGGTCTCTACCTGGCGGTCTCTACCTGGGGGTCTCTACCTGGGGGTCTCTACCAGGGGGGTCTCAACCTGGGAGTCTCTACCTGGAGGTCTCTACCTGGCGGTCTCTACCTGGGGGGTCTCTACCTGGGGGGTCTCTACCTAGGGGGTCTCTACCTGGCGGTCTCTACCTCGGGTCTCTACCTGGGGGGTCTCTACCTGGGGGTCTCTACCTGGGGGGTCTCTACCTGGGGGTCTCTAATTGGGGGTCTCTACCAGGGGGACTCTACCTCGGGGGTCTCTACCTGGGAGTCTCTAATTGGGGGTCTCTACCTTGTGGATCTCTACCTGGGGGTCTCTACCTGGTGGTCTCTACCTGGGGGTCTCTACCTGGAAGTCTCTACCTGGGGGTCTCTACCAGGGGGACTCTACCTCGGGGGTCTCTACCTGGAGGTCTCTATACCTGGGAGTCTCTACCTGGGGGTCTCTACTTGGGGTCTCTACCTGGGTGTCTCTACCTGGGGGTCTCTAATTGGAGGTCTCTACCTGGTGGTCTCTACCTGGCGGTCTCTACCTGGGGATCTCTACCTGGAGGTCTCTAATTGGGGGTCTCTACCTGGGGGATCTCTACCTGGAAGTCTCCACCTGGGGTCTCTACTTGGGTTCTCTACCTGGGGGTCTCTACCTGGGGGTCTCGAATTGGGGGTCTCTACCTGGCGGTCTCTACCTGGGGGTCTCTACCTGGGGGTCTCTACCAGGGGGACTCTACCTCGGGGGACTCTACCTGGAGGTCTCTACCTGGGGGTCTCCACCTGGGGGGTCTCTACCTGGAGGTCTCTACATGGGGGTCTCTACCTGGGGGTCTCTACCTGGAGGGGTCTCTACATAGGGGTCTCTACCTGGGTGGTCTCTACCTGGGGGGTCTCTACCTGGCGGTCTCTACCTGGGGGTCTCTACCTGGGGGTCTCTACCAGGGGGACTCTACCTCGGGGACTCTATCTGGAGGTCTCTACCTGGGGGTCTCTACCTGGGGGGTCTCTACCTGGAGGTCTCTACCTGGGGGCCTCTACCTGGGGGTCTCTACATGGGGGTCTCTACCTGGGGGGGTCTCTACATAGGGGTCTCTACCTGGAGGACTCTACTTGGGGGTCTCTACCTGGGAATCTCTACCTGGGGGTCTCTACCTGGGGGGTCTCTACATGGGAGTCTCTAATTGGGGGTCTCTACCTGGAGCTCTCTAAGTGGGGGTCTCTACCTTGGGGTCTCTACCTGGTGGATATCTACCTGGGGGTCTCTACCTGGGGGTCTCTACCTGGGGGTCTCTACCTGGGGGTCTTTACATGGGAGTTTCAAATTGGGGGTCTCTACCTGGGGTCTCTACCTGGGGTCTCTACCTGGGGGTCTCTACATGGGGGTAACTACCTGAGGGTCTCTACCTGGGGGTCTCTACCTGAGGGTCTCTACCTGGGGGTCTCTACCTGGGAGTCTCTAATTGGGGGTCTCTACCTGGGGGATCTCTACCTGGGAGTCTCTACCTGGGGGTCTCTACCAGGGGGACTCTACCTCGGGGGTCTCTACCTGGAGGTCTCTAACTTGGGGTCTCTACCTGGGGGTCTCTACTTGGGGGTCTCTACCTGGGGGTCTCTAATTGGGGGTCTCTACCTGGCGGTCTCTAACTGGGGGTCTCTACCTGGGGGTCTCTACCTGGGGGTCTCTACTTGGGGTCGCTACATGGGGGTCTCTACCTGGGGGGTCTCTACCTGGAGGTCGCTACCTGGGGGTCTCTACCTGGGGGTCTCAACATGGGGGTCTCTAACTGGGGGGTCTCTACCTGGAGGTCTCTACCTGGGAGTCTCTACGTGGGGGTCTCTACTTGGGGTCTCTACCTGGGTGTCTCTACCTGGGGGTCTCTAATTTGAGGTCTCTACCTGGCGGTCTCTACCTGGCGGTCTCTACCTGGGTATCTCTACCTGGGGGTCTCTAATTGGGGGTCTCTACCTGGGGGATCTCTACCTGGAAGTCTCTTCCTGGGGTCTCTACTTGGGTTCTCTACCTGGGGGTCTCTACCTGGGGGTCTCGAATTGGGGGTCTCTACCTGGCGGTCTCTACCTGGGGGTCTCTACCTAGGGGTCTCTACCAGGGGGACTCTACCTCGGGGGACTCTACCTGGAGGTTTCTACCTGGGGGGTCTCTACCTGGGGTCTCTACCTGGGGGGGGGGGTCTCTACATAGGGGTCTCTACCTGGGTGGTCTCTACCTGGAGGTCTCAACTTGGGGGTCTCTACCTGGGAATCTCTACCTGGGGGTCTCTACTTGGGGGGTCTCTACATAGGAGTCTCTAATTGGGGGTCTCTACCTGGGGCTCTCTACCTGGGGGTCTCTACCTTGGGGTCTCTACCTGGTGGATCTCTACCTACGGGTCTCTACCTGGGGGTCTCTACCTGGGGGTCTCTACCTGGGGGTCTTTACATGGGAGTCTCTAATTGGGGGTCTCTACCTGGGGTCTCTACCTGGGGGTCTCTACATGGGGGTAACTACCTGTGGGTCTCTACCTGGGGGTCTCTACCTGAGGGTCTCTACCTGGGGGTCTCTACCTGGGAGTCTCAAATTGGGGTTCTCTACCTGGGGGATCTCTACCTGGGAGTCTCTACCAGGGGGACTCTACCTCGGGGGTCTCTACCTGGAGGTCTCTACCTTGGGGTCTCTACCTGGGGGTCTCTACTTGGGGGTCTCTACCTGGGGGTCTCTAATTGGGGGTCTCTACCTGGGGGTCTCTACCTGGGGGTCTCTACCTGGGGGTCTCTACCTGGGGGTCTCTACCAGGGGGTCGCTACATGGGGGTCTCTACCTGGAGGTCTCTACCTGGGGGTCTCTACCTGGAGGTCTCTACCTGGGGGTCTCTACCTGGGGGTCTCTACATGGGGGTCTCTAACTGGGGGTCTCTACATGGGAGTCTCTAATTGGGGGTCTCTACATGGGGGTCTCTAACTGGGGGGTCTCTACCTTGAGGTCTCTACCTGGGGGTCTCTACCTGGGGGTCTCTACATGGGGGTCTCTATAACTGGGGGTCTCTACATGGGAGTCTCTAATTGGGGGTCTCAACCTGGGAGTCTCTACCTGGGAATTTCTACCTGGGGGTCTCTACCTGGGAGTCTCTACCTGGGGGTCTCTACCTGTGGGGTCTCTACGTGGGAGTCTCTACCTTGGGTTCTCTACCTGGGGGTTTCTACCTGGAGGTCTCTACCTGGGAGGTCTCTACCTGGGGGTCTCTACCTTGGAGCCTCTATCTTGGGGTCTCTACCTCGGGGTCTCTACCTGGAGGTCTCTACCTGGGTGTAACGGGGGGGTGGGGGAAATAGCTCTATCTTGTCCATTATTCCACCCCCCAGTTAACTAACGAGGCCGGGGGAAACAGCTCTCTCTAGTCCGTTATCCCGTCCCCAGTTAGCTAACTATTCTAGAGCACCTCCAGAGTTCCTAAGGCAACCTCTCTCGTTCAACACCTTGTAACCTAGGTATTTGACTACCTAGGTGCTAAGACTACAAGGCGCCGTAACTGGATCAGCTACCCGAAGCCCGAGAATACATTTCACTGCCACAAACGTATAAGAGAAACGAAAGGGAAGAGATGAATAATGGAGTAATTAGTGAGGGTGTGGGGTGAGAGAGGTAGAGAGGTGGTAGGAGAGAGGAGGGTTGTCAGTTGAAAGTGAGAGCTCGGAGAGGGGTGGAGGGGGAGGAGTAGATAGGTAGAAGTAGAAAAGTAGATAGTTGAAGTAGAAAGGTAGATAGTAGAAGAAGAAATGCTGCCACCATCCATTGAAGACCATTACATACAGGAAAAGGAATGGAACTTGTCTGTACCAAAAGATGTTATTACCATGTATCAACTCTAAACCTGTACTTATTAAAATCATGAAACCAGTAACTGCAGAGGCTTTCTCACCTCAACTCAAAAACTCTAGGGAACGAAGTTAAAGACAATTTAAATAATAAATTCAATTATATTTCACATACTAAGTATCATAATTTAAGCAATTCAACTTAATGTTCAAGATATATACGCAAAGTGAGTCATCATCCAAGAATTCGAGAACCCTACAACTGTCTGCCCCTGATCCTCACACAACACTTGTAAACACGACCAAGTCACCTTTCATGCTCAACTCACCAAATGTCTGCTGTGACGGTAACGCGTTGGTGTTCGGCTGTTCAAAAGCTAGGGGTATGGCCTCGTCACATATAGAAACAAAAAATAGAAAATCTGGAACTTCGTCTGTGGTAAGGTAATGAGAAGACACACAAAACACAAGTAAATTTAACAATGAAATTTTAATTACGTTAGAAAAGCAAAACATGAATAAAATGGACATACAAATTCGTATAATAAAATCAATCAATCAAAATAGTAAGAATAATCAAATGACAAAATGAAAAGTTACGTTAAGACAAGTGAGTAATAACAAGTGAACAATATACAATCAAATAAGAGGTGCAGGAATATTGGCTTTAAGCTATCACCTCTCTTAGTACACGTAAGCCACAGCTTAGTCTACCAACGAGACGTGTTAACCTGTTGAAAGCACTGGATATTCTGAGGACTGAGGTCGTGGTGGCCCCAGACATCAAGTAGTGTGGTGGGTGGAGTGCAGTTGCAACTGGACCCGCAGCCAATCAGCGATGAGCAGGCGACAAGACAGGTAGTTTGGTGGTTCGAGGTGGAGCAGGTGTTCCTGGCTGCATACGTTTTGCACTTCTGGCAAAACTTGGTGTTGTTGTCGTTGTTGGATATTTCTTCCATACTAGTTTTATATAGATGTATATATCGACGTACTTTGGAGAGAAGAGCAGGCTCAATCTCTTGAAGGAGATTATCGTCACACTGCCTATAGCTGGATTGAGAGGGAGGGGGGGGGGGAGTCTGCAGTTGTCAGGCAGGGTCACCCGCCGTCCGGCGACAGCCTATCTCGACGGCTGGCCTCTGCTCTGCTCTGCTGGCTAGTCTCCTATTTCTTCTCTTCCTATCTTCTTTCAGTATATATTGGGGAACCTAGTAGCTAACTCCGCCCACCAGTAGATAGCCTCAGGCACTCTACCAAGCCACTCCTTAAATGTCGGCATGTTTGACGGACCTACCCGGCTACAATTATCAGATTAGCAGAAGCAAGGTGAAATTCTCATGGCTGACCTCAGGTCACTTGGGGTCATTAACACTTAGAGGTGTGAGTTTCAGGCCGACAAACTGGCGCCTCTCAGAGCCTTGTCTCTGACGCATGTATCTCTATATATGTATTATATAAAACTAAACCAAACACCTTTACGGTGTTACATGGGAGTCTCTACTTGGGGTCTCTACCTGGGGGTCTCTACCTGTGGGTCTCTACCTGGGGGTCTCTACCAGGGGGTCTCAACCTGGGAGTCTCTACCTGTGGGTCTCAACCGGGGGGTCTCTACCAGGGGGGTCTCAACCTGGGAGTCTCTACCTGGGGGTCTCTACCTGGCGGTCTCTACCTGGCGGTCTCTACCTGGGGGTCTCTACCTGGGGGTCTCTACCAGGGGGGTCTCAACCTGGGAGTCTCTACCTGGAGGTCTCTACCTGGGGTCTCTACCTGGCGGTCTCTACCTGGAGGTCTCTACCTGGCGGTCTCTACCTGGGGGTCTCTACCTGGGAGTCTCTACCAGGGGGGTCTCAACCTGGGAGTCTCTACCTGGAGGTCTCTACCTGGGGGTCTCTACCTGGCGGTCTCTACCTGGAGGTCTCTACCTGGCGGTCTCTACCTGGGAGTCTCTACCTGGGGGTCTCTACCTGGGGGTCTCTACCTGGCGGTCTCTACCTGGTGGTCTCTACCTGGGGGTCTCTACCTGGAGGTCTCTACCTGGCGGTCTCTACCTGGGAGTCTCTACCTGGGGGTCTCTACCTGGGGGTCTCTACCTGGCGGTCTCTACCTGGGGGTCTCTACCTGGGGGTCTCTACCAGGGGGGTCTCAACCTGGGAGTCTCTACCTGGAGGTCTCTACCTGGCGGTCTCTACCTGGGGGGTCTCTACCTGGGGGGTCTCTACCTAGGGGGTCTCTACCTGGCGGTCTCTACCTCGGGGTCTCTACCTGGGGGGTCTCTACCTGGGGGTCTCTACCTGGGGGGTCTCTACCTGGGGGTCTCTACCTGGGGAGTCTCTACCGGGGGGTCTCTACCTGGGAGTCTCTACCTGGAGTGTGAGTGTTGGACGTCTCCCTGGGGCTGGAGTGTGAGTGTTGGACGTCTCCCTGGGGCTGGAGTGTGAGTGTTGGACGTCCCCCTGGGGCTGGAGTGTGAGTGTTGGACGTCCCCCTGGGGCTGGAGTGTCAGTGTTGGACGTCCCCCTGGGGCTGGAGTGTGAGTGTTGGACGTCTCCCTGGGGCTGGAGTGTGAGTGTTGGACGTCTCCCTGGGGCTGGAGTGTGAGTGTTGGATGTCTCCCTGGGGCTGGAGTGTGAGTGTTGGACGTCTCCCTGGGGCTGGAGTGTGAGTGTTGGATGTCTCCCTGGGGCTGGAGTGTCAGTGTTGGACGTCTCTACCTGGGGGTCTCTACCTGGGGGTCTCTACCTGGCGGTCTCTACCTGGTGGTCTCTACCTGGGGGTCTCTACCTGGAGGTCTCTACCTGGCGGTCTCTACCTGGGAGTCTCTACCTGGGGGTCTCTACCTGGGGGTCTCTACCTGGCGGTCTCTACCTGGGGGTCTCTACCTGGGGGTCTCTACCAGGGGGGTCTCAACCTGGGAGTCTCTACCTGGAGGTCTCTACCTGGCGGTCTCTACCTGGGGGGTCTCTACCTGGGGGGTCTCTACCTAGGGGGTCTCTACCTGGCGGTCTCTACCTCGGGGTCTCTACCTGGGGGGTCTCTACCTGGGGGTCTCTACCTGGGGGGTCTCTACCTGGGGGTCTCTACCTGGGGAGTCTCTACCGGGGGGTCTCTACCTGGGAGTCTCTACCTGGAGTGTGAGTGTTGGACGTCTCCCTGGGGCTGGAGTGTGAGTGTTGGACGTCTCCCTGGGGCTGGAGTGTGAGTGTTGGACGTCCCCCTGGGGCTGGAGTGTGAGTGTTGGACGTCCCCCTGGGGCTGGAGTGTGAGTGTTGGACGTCCCCCTGGGGCTGGAGTGTGAGTGTTGGACGTCTCCCTGGGGCTGGAGTGTGAGTGTTGGACGTCTCCCTGGGGCTGGAGTGTGAGTGTTGGATGTCTCCCTGGGGCTGGAGTGTGAGTGTTGGACGTCTCCCTGGGGCTGGAGTGTGAGTGTTGGATGTCTCCCTGGGGCTGGAGTGTCAGTGTTGGACGTCTCCCTGGGGCTGGAGTGAGTGTGTTGGACGTCTCCCTGGGGCTGGAGTGTGAGTTTTGGACGTCCCCCTGGGGCTGGAGTGTGAGTGTTGGACGTCTCCCTGGGGCTGGAGTGTGAGTTTTGGACATCTCCCTGGGGCGGGAGTGTGAGTGTTGGACGTCTCCCTGGGGCTGGAGTGTGAGTGTTGGATGTCTCCCTGGGGCTGGAGTGTGAGTGTTGGACGTCTCCCTGGGGCTGGAGTGAGTGTGTTGGACGTCTCCCTGGGGCTGGAGTGTGAGTTTTGGACGTCTCCCTGGGGCTGGAGTGTGAGTGTTGGACGTCTCCCTGGGGCTGGAGTATGACTGTTGGATGTCTCCCTGGGGCTGGAGTGTGAGTGTTGGACGTCTCCCTGGGGCTGGAGTGTGAGTGTTGGACGTCTCCCTGGAGCTGGAGTGTGAGGGGTGTTAGACGTCTCCCTGGGGCTGGAGTGTGAGTGTTGGACGTCTCCCTGGGGCTGGAGTGTGAGTGTTGGACGTCCCCCTGGGGCTGGAGTGTGAGTGTTGGACTTCTCCCTGTGGCTGGAGTGTAAGGGGTGTTGGACGTCAATCTGGGGCTGGAGTGTGAGTGTTGGACGTCTCCCTGGGGCTGGAGTGTGAGTGTTGGACGTCCCCCTGGGGCTGAAGTGTGAGTGTTGGACTTCTCCCTGGGGCTGGAGTGTGAGTGTTGGACGTCCCCCTGGGGCTTGAGTGTGAGTGTTGGACGTCCCCCTGGAGCTAGAGTGTGAGTGTTGGACGTCCCCCTTGGGCTGGAGTGTGAGTGTTGGACGTCTCCCTGGGGCTGGAGTGTGAGTGTTGGACGTCCCCCTGGGGCTGAATTGTGAGTGTTGGACTTCTCCCTGGGGCTGGAGTGTGAGTGTTGGACGTCCCCCTTGGGCTGGAGTGTGAGTGTTGGACGTCTCCCTGGGGCTGGAGTGTGAGTGTTGGACGTCCCCCTGGGGCTGGAGTGTGAGTGTTGGACGTCCCCCTTGGGCTGGAGTGTGAGTGTTGGACGTCTCCCTGGGGCTGGAGTGTGAGTGTTGGACTTCTCCCTGTGGCTGGAGTGTAAGGGGTGTTGGACGTCAATCTGGGGCTGGAGTGTGAGTGTGTTGGACGTCCCCCTGGGGCTGGAGTGTAAGGGGTGTTGGACGTCAATCTGGGGCTGGAGTGTGAGTGTGTTGGACGTCTCCCTGGGGCTGGAGTGTGAGTGTTGGACGTCTCCCTGGGGCTGGAGTGTGAGTGTTGGACGTCCCCCTGGGGCTGAAGTGTGAGTGTTGGACTTCTCCCTGGGGCTGGAGTGTGAGTGTTGGACGTCCCCCTGGGGCTGGAGTGTGAGTGTTGGACGTCCCCCTGGGGCTGGAGTGTGAGTGTTGGACGTCCCCCTTGGGCTGGAGTGTGTGTGTTGGACGTCTCCCTGGGGCTGGAGTGTGAGTGTTGGACGTCCCCCTGGGGCTGAAGTGTGAGTGTTGGACTTCTCCCTGGGGCTGGAGTGTGAGTGTTGGACGTCCCCCTTGGGCTGCAGTGTGAGTGTTGGACGTCTCCCTGAGGCTGGAGTGTGAGTGTTGGACGTCCCCCTGGGGCTGGAGTGTGAGTGTTGGACGTCTCCCTTGGGCTGGAGTGTGAGTGTTGGACGTCTACCTGGGGCTGGAGTGTGAGTGTTGGACGTCCCCCTGGGGCTGGAGTGTGAGAGTTGGACGTCTCCCTGGGGCTAGAGTGTGAGTGTTGGACGTCCCCCTGGGGCTGAAGTGTGAGTGTTGGACTTCTCCCTGGGGCAGGAGTGTGAGTGTTGGACGTCCCCCTGGGGCTGAAGTGTGAGTATTGGACTTCTCCCTGGAGCTGGAGTGTGAGTGTGTTGGACGTCCCCCTGGGGCTGAAGTGTGAGTGTTGGACTTCTCCCTGGGGCTGGAGTGTGAGTGTTGGACGTCCCCCTGGGGCTGGAGTGTGAGTGTTGGACGTCCCCCTGGGGCTGGAGTGTGAGTGTTGGACGTCCCCCTTGGGCTGAAGTGTGAGTGTTGGACGTCCCCCTGGGGCTAGAGTGTGAGTGTTGGACGTGTCCCTGGGGCTGGAGTGTGAGTGTTGGACGTCTCCCTTGGGCTGGAGTGTGAGTGTGTTGGACGTCCCCCTGGGGCTGGAGTGTGAGTGTTGGACGTCCCCCTGAGGCTGGGGTGTGAGTGTTGGACGTCCCCCTGGGGCTGGAGTGTGTGTTGGACGTCTCCCTGGGGCTGGAGTGTGAGTGTTGGACTTCTCCCTGGGGCTGGAGTGTGAGTGTTGGACGTCTCCCTGGGGCTGGAGTGTGAGTGTTGGACTTCTCCCTGTGGCTGGAGTGAAAGGGGTGTTGGACGTCAATCTGGGGCTGGAGTGTGAGTGTGTTGGACGTCCCCCTGGGGCTGAAGTGTGAGTGTTGGACTTCTCCCTGGGGCTGGAGTGTGAGTGTTGGACGTCCCCTTGGGGCTGGAGTGTGAGTGTTGGACGTCCCCCTGGGGCTGGAGTGTGAGTGTTGGACTTCTCCCTGTGGCTGGAGTGTAAGGGGTGTTGGACGTCAATCTGGGGCTGGAGTGTAAGTGTGTTGGACGTCCCCCTGGGGCTGAAGTGTGAGTGTTGGACTTCTCCCTGGGGCTGGAGTGTGAGTGTTGGACGTCCCCCTTGGGCTGGAGTGTGAGTGTTGGACATCCCCCTGGGGCTGGGGTGTGAGTGTTGGACGTCCCCCTGGGGCTGGAGTGTGTGTTGGACGTCTCCCTGGGGCTGGAGTGTAAGTGTTGGACTTCTCCCTGGGGCTGGAGTGTGAGTGTTGGACGTCTCCCTGGGGCTGGAGTGTGAGTGTTGGACTTCTCCATGTGGCTGGAGTGTAAGGGGTGTTGGACGTCAATCTGGGGCTGGAGTGTGAGTGTGTTGGACGTCCCCCTGGGGCTGAAGTGTGAGTGTTGGACTTCTCCCTGGGGCTGGAGTGTGAGTGTTGGACGTCCCCCTGGGGCTGGAGTGTGAGTGTTGGACGTCCCCCTTGGGCTGGAGTGTGAGTGTTGGACGTCTACCTGGGGCTGGAGCGTGAGTGTTGGACGTCCCCCTGGGGCTGGAGTGTGAGTGTTGGACGTCTCCCTGGGGCTGGAGTGTGAGTGTTGGACGTCCCCCTGGGGCTGAAGTGTGAGTGTTGGACTTCTCCCTGGGGCTGGAGTGTGAGTGTTGGACGTCCCCCTGGGGCTGAAGTGTGAGTGTTGGACTTCTCCCTGGGGCTGGAGTGTGAGTGTTGGACGTCCCCCTGGGGCTGGAGTGTGAGTGTTGGACGTCCCCCTGGGGCTGGAGTGTGAGTTTTGGACGTCCCCCTGGGGCTGGAGTGTGAGTGTTGGACGTCCTCCTGGGGCTGGAGTGTGAGTGTTGGACGTCCCCCTGGGGCTGGAGTGTGAGTGTTGGACGTCCCCCTTGGGCTGGAGTGTGAGTGTTGGACGTCCCCCTGGGGCTAGAGTGTGAGTGTTGGACGTGTCCCTGGGGCTGGAGTGTGAGTGTTGGACGTCCCCCTGGGGCTAGAGTGTGAGTGTTGGACGTGTCCCTGGGGCTGGAGTGTGAGTGTTGGACGTCTCCCTTGGGCTGGAGTGTGAGTGTTGGACGTCCCCCTGGGGCTGGAGTGTGAGTGTTGGACGTCCCCCTTGGGCTGGAGTGTGAGTGTTGGACGTCCCCCTGGGGCTAGAGTGTGAGTGTTGGACGTGTCCCTGGGGCTGGAGTGTGAGTGTTGGACGTCCCCCTGGGGCTGGGGTGTGAGTGTTGGACGTCCCCCTGGGGCTGGAGTGAGTGTTGGACGTCTCCCTGGGGCTGGAGTGTGAGTGTTGGACGTCTCCCTGGGGCTGGAGTGTGAGTGTTGGACTTCTCCCTGTGGCTGGAGTGTAAGGGGTGTTGGACGTCAATCTGGGGCTGGAGTGTGAGTGTGTTGGACGTCCCCCTGGGGCTGAAGTGTGAGTGTTGGACTTCTCCCTGGGGCTGGAGTGTGAGTGTTGGACGTCCCCCTGGGGCTGGAGTGTGAGTTTTGGACGTCTCCCTGGGGCTGGAGTGTGAGTGTTGGACGTCTCCCTGGGGTTGGAGTTTGACTGTTGGATGTCTCACTGGGGTTGGAGTGTGAGTGTTGGACGTCAACCTGGGGCTGGAGTGTGAGTGTTGGACGTCTCCCTGGAGCTGGAGTGTGAGGGGTGTTAGACGTCTCCCTGGGGCTAGAGTGTGAGTGTTGGACGTCTCCCTGGGGCTGGAGTGTGAGTGTTGGACGTCCCACTGGGGCTGGAGTGTGAGTGTTGGACTTCTCCCTGTGGCTGGAGTGTAAGGGGTGTTGGACGTCAATCTGGGGCTGGAGTGTGAGTGTTGGACGTCCCCCTTGGGCTGGAGTGTGAGTGTTGGACGTCACCCTGGGGCTAGAGTGTGAGTGTTGGACGTGTCCCTGGGGCTGGAGTGTGAGTGTTGGACGTCCCCCTGGGGCTGGGGTGTGAGTGTTGGACGTCCCCCTGGGGCTGGAGTGAGTGTTGGACGTCTCCCTGGGGCTGGAGTGTGAGTGTTGGACGTCTCCCTGGGGCTGGAGTGTGAGTGTTGGACTTCTCCCTGTGGCTGGAGTGTAAGGGGTGTTGGACGTCAATCTGGGGCTGGAGTGTGAGTGTGTTGGACGTCCCCCTGGGGCTGAAGTGTGAGTGTTGGACTTCTCCCTGGGGCTGGAGTGTGAGTGTTGGACGTCCCCCTGGGGCTGGAGTGTGAGTTTTGGACGTCTCCCTGGGGCTGGAGTGTGAGTGTTGGACGTCTCCCTGGGGTTGGAGTTTGACTGTTGGATGTCTCACTGGGGTTGGAGTGTGAGTGTTGGACGTCAACCTGGGGCTGGAGTGTGAGTGTTGGACGTCTCCCTGGAGCTGGAGTGTGAGGGGTGTTAGACGTCTCCCTGGGGCTAGAGTGTGAGTGTTGGACGTCTCCCTGGGGCTGGAGTGTGAGTGTTGGACGTCCCACTGGGGCTGGAGTGTGAGTGTTGGACTTCTCCCTGTGGCTGGAGTGTAAGGGGTGTTGGACGTCAATCTGGGGCTGGAGTGTGAGTGTTGGACGTCTCCCTGGGGCTGGAGTGTGAGTGTTGGACGTCCCCCTGGGGCTGAAGTGTGAGTGTTGGACTTCTCCCTGGGGCTGGAGTGTGAGTGTTGGACGTCCCCCTGGGGCTTGAGTGTGAGTGTTGGACGTCCCCCTGGAGCTGGAGTGTGAGTGTTGGACGTCCCCCTTGGGCTGGAGTGTGAGTGTTGGACGTCTCCCTGGGGCTGGAGTGTGAGTGTTGGACGTCCCCCTGGGGCTGAAGTGTGAGTGTTGGACTTCTCCCTGGGGCTGGAGTGTGAGTGTTGGACGTCCCCCTTGGGCTGGAGTGTGAGTGTTGGGCGTCTCCCTGGGGCTGGAGTGTGAGTGTTGGACATCCCCCTGGGGCTGGAGTGTGAGTGTTGGACGTCCCCCTTGGGCTGGAGTGTGAGTGTTGGACGTCTCCCTGGGGCTGGAGTGTGAGTGTTGGACTTCTCCCTGTGGCTGGAGTGTAAGGGGTGTTGGACGTCAATCTGGGGCTGGAGTGTGAGTGTTGGACGTCTCCCTGGGGCTGGAGTGTGAGTGTTGGACGTCCCCCTGGGGCTGAAGTGTGAGTGTTGGACTTCTCCCTGGGGCTGGAGTGTGAGTGTTGGACGTCCCCCTGGGGCTGGAGTGTGAGTGTTGGACGTCCCCCTGGGGCTGGAGTGTGAGTGTTGGACGTCCCCCTGGGGCTGGAGTGTGAGTGTTGGACGTCCCCCTTGGGCTGGAGTGTGAGTGTTGGACGTCTCCCTGGGGCTGGAGTGTGAGTGTTGGACGTCCCCCTGGGGCTGAAGTGTGAGTGTTGGACTTCTCCCTGGGGCTGGAGTGTGAGTGTTGGACGTCCCCCTTGGGCTGGAGTGTGAGTGTTGGACGTCTCCCTGGGGCTGGAGTGTGAGTGTTGGACGTCCCCCTGGGGCTGGAGTGTGAGTGTTGGACGTCCCCCTTGGGCTGGAGTGTGAGTGTTGGACGTCTACCTGGGGCTGGAGTGTGAGTGTTGGACGTCCCCCTGGGGCTGGAGTGTGAGAGTTGGACGTCTCCCTGGGGCTGGAGTGTGAGTGTTGGACGTCCCCCTGGGGCTGAAGTGTGAGTGTTGGACGTCCCCCTGGGGCTAGAGTGTGAGTGTTGGACGTGTCCCTGGGGCTGGAGTGTGAGTGTTGGACGTCTCCCTTGGGCTGGAGTGTGAGTGTTGGACGTCCCCCTGGGGCTGGAGTGTGAGTGTTGGACGTCCCCCTTGGGCTGGAGTGTGAGTGTTGGACGTCCCCCTGGGGCTAGAGTGTGAGTGTTGGACGTGTCCCTGGGGCTGGAGTGTGAGTGTTGGACGTCTCCCTTGGGCTGGAGTGTGAGTGTGTTGGACGTCCCCCTGGGGCTGGAGTGTGAGTGTTGGACGTCCCCCTGGGGCTGGGGTGTGAGTGTTGGACGTCCCCCTGGGGCTGGAGTGTGTGTTGGACGTCTCCCTGGGGCTGGAGTGTGAGTGTTGGACTTCTCCCTGGGGCTGGAGTGTGAGTGTTGGACGTCTCCCTGGGGCTGGAGTGTGAGTGTTGGACTTCTCCCTGTGGCTGGAGTGTAAGGGGTGTTGGACGTCAATCTGGGGCTGGAGTGTGAGTGTGTTGGACGTCCCCCTGGGGATGAAGTGTGAGTATTGGACTTCTCCCTGGGGCTGGAGTGTGAGTGTTGGACGTCCCCCTGGGGCTGGAGTGTGAGTTTTGGACATCTCCCTGGGGCTGGAGTGTGAGTGTTGGACGTCTCCCTGGGGCTGGAGTGTGAGTGTTGGATGTCTCCCTGGGGCTGGAGTGTGAGTGTTGGACGTCTCCCTGGGGCTGGAGTGAGTGTGTTGGACGTCTCCCTGGGGCTGGAGTGTGAGTTTTGGACGTCTCCCTGGGGCTGGAGTGTGAGTGTTGGACGTCTCCCTGGGGCTGGAGTATGACTGTTGGATGTCTCACTGGGGCTGGAGTGTGAGTGTTGGACGTCTCCCTGGGGCTGGAGTGTGAGTGTTGGACGTCTCCCTGGAGCTGGAGTGTGAGGGGTGTTAGACGTCTCCCTGGGGCTAGAGTGTGAGTGTTGGACGTCTCCCTGGGGCTGGAGTGTGAGTGTTGGACGTCCCCCTGGGGCTGGAGTGTGAGTGTTGGACTTCTCCCTTTGGCTGGAGTGTAAGGGGTGTTGGACGTCAATCTGGGGCTGGAGTGTGAGTGTTGGACGTCTCCCTGGGGCTGGAGTGTGAGTGTTGGACGTCCCCCTGGGGCTGAAGTGTGAGTGTTGGACTTCTCCCTGGGGCTGGAGTGTGAGTGTTGGACGTCCCCCTGGGGCTGGAGTGTGAGTGTTGGACGTCCCCCTGGGGCTGGAGTGTGAGTGTTGGACGTCCCCCTTGGGCTGGAGTGTGAGTGTTGGACGTCTCCCTGGGGCTGGAGTGTGAGTGTTGGACGTCCCCCTGGGGCTGAAGTGTGAGTGTTGGACTTCTCCCTGGGGCTGGAGTGTGAGTGTTGGACGTCCCCCTTGGGCTGGAGTGTGAGTGTTGGACGTCTCCCTGGGGCTGGAGTGTGAGTGTTGGACGTCCCCCTGGGGCTGGAGTGTGAGTGTTGGACGTCCCCCTTGGGCTGGAGTGTGAGTGTTGGACGTCTACCTGGGGCTGGAGTGTGAGTGTTGGACGTCCCCCTGGGGCTGGAGTGTGAGAGTTGGACGTCTCCCTGGTGCTGGAGTGTGAGTGTTGGACGTCCCCCTGTGGCTGAAGTGTGAGTGTTGGACTTCTCCCTGGGGCTGGAGTGTGAGTGTTGGACGTCCCCCTGGGGCTGAAGTGTGAGTGTTGGACTTCTCCCTGGGGCTGGCGTGTGAGTGTGTTGGACGTCCCCCTGGGGCTGAAGTGTGAGTGTTGGACTTCTCCCTGGGGCTGGAGTGTGAGTGTTGGACGTCCCCCTGGGGCTGGAGTGTGAGTGTTGGACGTCCCCCTTGGGCTGGAGTGTGAGTGTTGGACGTCCCCCTTGGGCTGGAGTGTGAGTGTTGGACGTCCCCCTGGGGCTAGAGTGTGAGTGTTGGACGTGTCCCTGGGGCTGGAGTGTGAGTGTTGGACGTCTCCCTTGGGCTGGAGTGTGAGTGTGTTGGACGTCCCCCTGGGGCTGGAGTGTGAGTGTTGGACGTCCCCCTGGGGCTGGGGTGTGAGTGTTGGACGTCCCCCTGGGGCTGGAGTGTGTGTTGGACGTCTCCCTGGGGCTGGAGTGTGAGTGTTGGACTTCTCCCTGTGGCTGGAGTGTAAGGGGTGTTGGACGTCAATCTGGGGCTGGAGTGTGAGTGTGTTGGACGTCCCCCTGGGGCTGGAGTGTGAGTGTTGGACGTCCCCCTGGGGCTGGAGTGTGAGTGTTGGACGTCCCCCTGGGGCTGAAGTGTGAGTGTTGGACTTCTCCCTGGGGCTGGAGTGTGAGTGTTGGACGTCCCCCTGGGGCTGGAGTGTGAGTGTTGGACGTCCCCCTGGGGTTGGAGTGTGAGTGTTGGACTTCTCCCTGTGGCTGGAGTGTAAGGGGTGTTGGACGTCAATCTGGGGCTGGAGTGTAAGTGTGTTGGACGTCCCCCTGGGGCTGAAGTGTGAGTGTTGGACTTCTCCCTGGGGCTGGAGTGTGAGTGTTGGACGTCCCCCTGGGGCTGGAGTGTGAGTGTTGGACGTCCCCCTGGGGCTGGGGTGTGAGTTTTGGACGTCCCCCTGGGGCTGGAGTGTGTGTTGGACGTCTCCCTGGGGCTGGAGTGTGAGTGTTGGACTTCTCCCTGGGGCTGGAGTGTGAGTGTTGGACGTCTCCCTGGGGCTGGAGTGTGAGTGTTGGACTTCTCCCTGGGGCTGGAGTGTGAGTGTGTTGGACGTCCCCCTTGGGCTGGAGTGTGAGTGTTGGACTTCTCCCTGTGGCTGGAGTGTAAGGGGTGTTGGACGTCAATCTGGGGCTGGAGTGTGAGTGTGTTGGACGTCCCCCTGGGGCTGAAGTGTGAGTGTTGGACTTCTCCCTGGGGCTGGAGTGTGAGTGTTGGACGTCCCCCTGGGGCTGGAGTGTGAGTGTTGGACGTCCCCCAGGGCTGGAGTGTGAGTGTTGGACTTCTCCCTGTGGCTGGAGTGTAAGGGGTGTTGGACGTCATTCTGGGGCTGGAGTGTGAGTGTGTTGGACGTCCCCCTGGGGCTGAAGTGTGAGTGTTGGACTTCTCCCTGGGGCTGGAGTGTGAGTGTTGGACGTCCCCCTGGGGCTGGAGTGTGAGTGTTGGACGTCCCCCTTGGGCTGGAGTGTGAGTGTTGGACGTCTACCTGGGGCTGGAGTGTGAGTGTTGGACGTCCCCCTGGGGCTGGAGTGTGAGTGTTGGACGTCTCCCTGGGGCTGGAGTGTGAGTGTTGGACGTCCCCCTGGGGCTGAAGTGTGAGTGTTGGACTTCTCCCTGGGGCTGGAGTGTGAGTGTTGGACGTCCCCCTTGGGCTGGAGTGTGAGTGTTGGACGTCCCCCTGGGGCTAGAGTGTGAGTGTTGGACGTGTCCCTGGGGCTGGAGTGTGAGTGTGTTGTACGTCCCCCTTGGGCTGGAGTGTGAGTGTGTTGGACGTCCCCCTGGGACTGGAGTGTGAGTGTTGGACGTCACCCTGGGGCTGGGGTGTGAGTGTTGGACGTCCCCCTGGGGCTGGAGTGTGTGTTGGACGTCTCCCTGGGGCTGGAGTGTGAGTGTTGGACTTCTCCCTGGGGCTGGAGTGTGAGTGTGTTGGACGTCCCCCTGGGGCTGGAGTGTGAGTGTTGGACTTCTCCCTGTGGCTGGAGTGTAAGGGGTGTTGGACGTCAATCTGGGGCTGGAGTGTGAGTGTGTTGGACGTCCCCCTGGGGCTGAAGTGTGAGTGTTGGACTTCTCCCTGGGGCTGGAGTGTGAGTGTTGGACGTCCCCCTGGGGCTGGAGTGTGAGTGTTGGACGTCCCCGTGGGGCTGGAGTGTGAGTGTTGGACTTCTCCCTGTGGCTGGAGTGTAAGGTGTGTTGGACGTCAATCTGGGGCTGGAGTGTGAGTGTGTTGGACGTCCCCCTGGGGCTGAAGTGTGAGTGTTGGACTTCTCCCTGGGGCTGGAGTGTGAGTGTTGGACGTCCCCCTGGGGCTGGAGTGTGAGTGTTGGACGTCCCCCTGGGGCTGAAGTGTGAGTGTTGGACTTCTCCCTGGGGCTGGAGTGTGAGTGTTGGACGTCCCCCTTGGGCTGGAGTGTGAGTGTTGGACGTCTCCCTGGGGCTGGAGTGTGAGTGTTGGACGTCCCCCTGGGGCTGGAGTGTGAGTGTTGGACGTCCCCCTTGGGCTGGAGTGTGAGTGTTGGACGTCTACCTGGGGCTGGAGTGTGAGTGTTGGACGTCCCCCTGGGGCTGGAGTGTGAGAGTTGGACGTCTCCCTGGGGCTGGAGTGTGAGTGTTGGACGTCCCCCTGGGGCTGAAGTGTGAGTGTTGGACTTCTCCCTGGGGCTGGAGTGTGAGTGTTGGACGTCCCCCTGGGGCTGAAGTGTGAGTGTTGGACTTCTCCCTGGGGCTGGAGTGTGAGTGTGTTGGACGTCCCCCTGGGGCTGAAGTGTGAGTGTTGGACTTCTCCCTGGGGCTGGAGTGTGAGTGTTGGACGTCCCCCTGGGGCTGGAGTGTGAGTGTTGGACGTCCCCCTTGGGCTGGAGTGTGAGTGTTGGACGTCCCCCTTGGGCTGGAGTGTGAGTGTTGGACGTCCCCCTGGGGCTAGAGTGTGAGTGTTGGACGTGTCCCTGGGGCTGGAGTGTGAGTGTTGGACGTCTCCCTTGGGCTGGAGTGTGAGTGTGTTGGACGTCCCCCTGGGGCTGGAGTGTGAGTGTTGGACGTCCCCCTGGGGCTGGGGTGTGAGTGTTGGACGTCCCCCTGGGGCTGGAGTGTGTGTTGGACGTCTCCCTGGGGCTGGAGTGTGAGTGTTGGACTTCTCCCTATGGCTGGAGTGTAAGGGGTGTTGGACGTCAATCTGGGGCTGGAGTGTGAGTGTGTTGGACGTCCCCCTGGGGCTGGAGTGTGAGTGTTGGACGTCCCCCTGGGGCTGGAGTGTGAGTGTTGGACGTCCCCCTGGGGCTGAAGTGTGAGTGTTGGACTTCTCCCTGGGGCTGGAGTGTGAGTGTTGGACGTCCCCCTGGGGCTGGAGTGTGAGTGTTGGACGTCCCCCTGGGGCTGGAGTGTGAGTGTTGGACTTCTCCCTGTGGCTGGAGTGTAAGGGGTGTTGGACGTCAATCTGGGGCTGGAGTGTAAGTGTGTTGGACGTCCCCCTGGGGCTGAAGTGTGAGTGTTGGACTTCTCCCTGGGGCTGGAGTGTGAGTGTTGGACGTCCCCCTGGGGCTGGAGTGTGAGTGTTGGACGTCCCCCTGGGGCTGGGGTGTGAGTTTTGGACGTCCCCCTGGGGCTGGAGTGTGTGTTGGACGTTTCCCTGGGGCTGGAGTGTGAGTGTTGGACTTCTCCCTGGGGCTGGAGTGTGAGTGTTGGACGTCTCCCTGGGGCTGGAGTGTGAGTGTTGGACTTCTCCCTGGGGCTGGAGTGTGAGTGTGTTGGACGTCCCCCTTGGGCTGGAGTGTGAGTGTTGGACTTCTCCCTGTGGCTGGAGTGTAAGGGGTGTTGGACGTCAATCTGGGGCTGGAGTGTGAGTGTGTTGGACGTCCCCCTGGGGCTGAAGTGTGAGTGTTGGACTTCTCCCTGGGGCTGGAGTGTGAGTGTTGGACGTCCCCCTGGGGCTGGAGTGTGAGTGTTGGACGTCCCCCAGGGCTGGAGTGTGAGTGTTGGACTTCTCCCTGTGGCTGGAGTGTAAGGGGTGTTGGACGTCAATCTGGGGCTGGAGTGTGAGTGTGTTGGACGTCCCCCTGGGGCTGAAGTGTGAGTGTTGGACTTCTCCCTGGGGCTGGAGTGTGAGTGTTGGACGTCCCCCTGGGGCTGGAGTGTGAGTGTTGGACGTCCCCCTTGGGCTGGAGTGTGAGTGTTGGACGTCTACCTGGGGCTGGAGTGTGAGTGTTGGACGTCCCCCTGGGGCTGGAGTGTGAGTGTTGGACGTCTCCCTGGGGCTGGAGTGTGAGTGTTGGACGTCCCCCTGGGGCTGAAGTGTGAGTGTTGGACTTCTCCCTGGGGCTGGAGTGTGAGTGTTGGACGTCCCCCTTGGGCTGGAGTGTGAGTGTTGGACGTCCCCCTGGGGCTGGGGTGTGAGTGTTGGACGTCCCCCTGGGGCTGGAGTGTGTGTTGGACGTCCCCCTGGGGCTGGAGTGTGAGTGTTGGACTTCTCCCTGTGGCTGGAGTGTAAGGGGTGTTGGACGTCAATCTGGGGCTGGAGTGTGAGTGTGTTGGACGTCCCCCTGGGGCTGAAGTGTGAGTGTTGGACTTCTCCCTGGGGCTGGAGTGTGAGTGTTGGACGTCCCCCTGGGGCTGGAGTGTGAGTGTTGGACGTCCCCGTGGGGCTGGAGTGTGAGTGTTGGACTTCTCCCTGTGGCTGGAGTGTAAGGTGTGTTGGACGTCAATCTGGGGCTGGAGTGTGAGTGTGTTGGACGTCCCCCTGGGGCTGAAGTGTGAGTGTTGGACTTCTCCCTGGGGCTGGAGTGTGAGTGTTGGACGTCCCCCTGGGGCTGGAGTGTGAGTGTTGGACGTCCCCCTGGGGCTGGAGTGTGAGTGTTGGACGTCTCCCTGGGGCTGGAGTGTGAGTTTTGGACATCTCCCTGGGGCTGGAGTGTGAGTGTTGGACGTCTCCCTGGGGCTGGAGTGTGAGTGTTGGATGTCTCCCTGGGGCTGGAGTGTGAGTGTTGGACGTCTCCCTGGGGCTGGAGTGAGTGTGTTGGACGTCTCCCTGGGGCTGGAGTGTGAGTTTTGGACGTCTCCCTGGGGCTGGAGTGTGCGTGTTGGACGTCTCCCTGGGGCTGGAGTATGACTGTTGGATGTCTCCCTGGGGCTGGAGTGTGAGTGTTGGACGTCTCCCTGGGCTGGAGTGTGACTGTTGGATGTCTCCCTGGGGCTGGAGTGTGAGTGTTGGACGTCTCCCTGGGGCTGGAGTGTGAGTGTTGGACGTCTCCCTGGAGCTGGAGTGTGAGGGGTGTTAGACGTCTCCCTGGGGCTAGAGTGTAAGTGTTGGATGTCTCCCTGGGGCTGGAGTGTGAGTGTTGGACGTCCCCCTGGGGCTGGAGTGTGAGTGTTGGACTTCTCCCTGTGGCTGGAGTGTAAGGGGTGTTGGACGTCAATCTGGGGCTGGAGTGTGAGTGTTGGACGTCTCCCTGGGGCTGGAGTGTGAGTGTTGGACGTCCCCCTGGGGCTGGAGTGTGAGTGTTGGACGTCCCCGTGGGGCTGGAGTGTGAGTGTTGGACTTCTCCCTGTGGCTGGAGTGTAAGGGGTGTTGGACGTCAATCTGGGGCTGGAGTGTGAGTGTGTTGGACGTCCCCCTGGGGCTGAAGTGTGAGTGTTGGACTTCTCCCTGGGGCTGGAGTGTGTGTTGGACGTCCCCCTGGGGCTGGAGTGTGTGTTGGACGTCTCCCTTGAGCTGGAGTGTGTGTTGGACGTCTCCCTTGGGCTGGAGTGTGTGTTGGACGTCTCCCTTGGGCTGGAGTGTGTGTTGGACGTCTCCCTTGGGCTGGAGTGTGTGTTGGACGTCTCCCTTGGGCTGGAGTGTGTGTTGGACGTCTCCCTTGGGCTGGAGTGTGTGTTGGACGTCTCCCTTGGGCTGGAGTGTGTGTTGGACGTCTCCCTTGGGCTGCTAAACTGCTAGTGGAGGGGAACCCACCCCCCCCTCTGAGTGAGTGTCCATCAGGAGGTCTCTACTTGGAGGCCTCTTCCAATCGGTGTATACCTTGGGGTTTCTTCTTTAGGGTTTCTACCTAACGGTGTCTACCTGGAGGTATCTACCCAGAGACCTGGACATATCTACCTGAGGTAACTACCTGTATCTACCATATGTCGTCCACCTGGGAACATATACCTATAATTACGTGTCAGCCGCGACCATTATGGGACCACTGTACCGGGGGCGGGGAGGAGAAAGTATGACTTGTTGTTATTATTTGAGAGGGAGCAGTGTGAGGGTGGGGTGTAGGGGAGCAGTGTGAGGGTGGGCGTGTAGAGGTTCAGTGTGAGGGTGAGGGTGAAGGGGAGCAGTGTGAGGGTGTGGGTGTAGGGGAGCAGTGTGAGGGTGGGGGTGTAGGGGAGCAGTGTGAGGGTAGGGGTGTAGGGGAGCAGTGTGAGGGTGGGGGTGTAGGGGAGCAGTGTGAGGGTGGGGGTGTAGGGGAGCAGTGTGAGGGTGTGGGTGTAGGGGAGCAGTGTGAGGGTGGGGGTGTAGGGGAGCAGTGTGAGGGTGGGGGTGTAGGGGAGCAGTGTGAGGGTGGGGGTGTAGGGGAGCAGTGTGAGGGTGAGGGTGTAGGGGAGCAGTGTGAGGGTGGGGGTGTAGGGGAGCAGTGTTTTTTATTTTTTTATTTTTATTTTCTACCACAGACGTTGCCACACATTTACTATGCTAACCAGCATATATACATTTTCTTCTGTCCTCCATGGACAGGGTTAGAGAAGTGGTAAACATATAGTTCAAGGGTTTATTGAACAATCAACCACAAAAGGTAATTCAGTGCTTTTAAAATGCTGAGTTAACCTACATACGTAAATACATAGATACACAGATTTACGTATGCCCTACATAAAGTGTTTGATGTGTCTTTTACATAGTGTCAATAATGTGCATTTACAAAGGTGAAATGTAATTCTGATCAGCTTCCATATATACTTTATACACATACATATACATACACACACATATATACGTACATATACATATATACACACACACATGTATGCATTCACATACATTTGTCTCTTTTACTCTGACAGGGTGAGATAGCTGATAGAGAAACTAGTGTGCAATTAAGCACTTAATCACTGAAGGTGATGAAGGTGCTTTTACAAGTTCAGGTTATATAGTTACATCACATACATACATTGTATAATTGATATATTACATGGTTAATCTTGGATACAAGTCCAATATATCATCAAGTGTTCCAGTACTCATATAGTAATTACACAGTTCAGCATACCTTAGCCCAGGAGAGAGAAAGTCAGTCAATATGGGACATTCTACAATATAATGTTCAAGTGAGTGCATGTTTTCTCTTGCACAAAGTAGACACATTGTGTACTCGACATTTGGGTTTTGAGAAAGCTGCCAGATACGTCTATATCCCAGGCGTATTCTGGCCACTATAACATCACATTGCCGGGTTCTTGTTCTATTAGTCCCATATGTGAATGTCTCCTCACGATATCTATCATAATATTTAATGCTACAACTTTCAGGTCTTTGTGAATTTGTTAGATCGGTGAGATCTTCATTAGATATTGGTTTAAGTATTCTCTTTGTCACTGCTAATGAAACACCCATATCAATTTCTACCACTGGTTTTCTGAAGGCTGACTTAGCAAGCATATCAACATTGTCAAGCCTTGAGATGCCAACATGTGATGGTATCCATAGGAATTTAATTTCAAATCTGTTTTCTTTAGCAGCTAAAACACTCATTCGAATATCACTGACTATTTTCTGGGTGTCACTACTATGTGCGTTCAGTGCCAGGAGTGCACTCTGCGAGTCACAGTATATAAGTCCACTGCCTTTGTCTTAAAAATTCAGTGGCAAGGTATATGCCTGCAAGTTCGGTTTGAGTTGTACTTGCCCAGTCATTGACGGGCTTCATTGCTGTATGTACGAGAGAAGATTGTTCAAATATATTGCATGCACATCCGGTACATCGTCCACCTTCTACAGAGCCGTCGATACAGCACTGATACACATCGTTACCCATACTCTGAGTACTTTCAGTGTTAACTGTTATAATAATGTAGAGTGCACACTATCTTTCTTGGACGCATTTACAAAATCAACTGATAGATCCCAGTTATCCCATGGAGTAATTGGTTGATTAATCATTAATTGAGTTTGGTACATATTTAATATTTTGATGGAGTTGGCTACCTTGTAGAACCAATATACATAATCCGATTTCGTTCTTCTTCTATAGACCTCAGGTGAGTGCAGCATATTAGAAAGTTTAGCTTGAAACTTCATGTGTTGTCTAGATCTACCCAATGCCTTCACGCCGAAAACTGTGCTAATAGACAAAATTCTCTCACTTATGGTGGGTAATTTTAACTCTGCTCTCATATTAACTATTCTCGTAGACTTTGGAGTTCCAAAGATGAGACGCATAGCTTCATTTTGCAAGGTTTCAAGAGATTTCAGCTCTTTGTCAGTATACAGTGTGAGATGTAGAGCATTGTAGTCAATCACAGAGCGTATAAATGATACATAAAACATTCTAGCAAGTCTCACGTTAAGCCCATGATTGACACCAACAAGAACCCGCAAGAGCTTTAATCTCTCCCAAAGTCTCCTCTTGAGAGAAGAAAGGTACCCAGGGTCGTTAATGGGGACACCAAGGTATCTATAAGACTCGCAGTTCTCGAGTGCTCGCCCATCTATATGATAATTGGCTGGTGGAATACCACATGGAATGAGGGCACGAGTTTTCTGTACAGAGATAAGGAGGCCACATTCCTCAGCTCTAGTAGCAAAAGCGTCGAGCAGAACTTGCATTCTAGGCTCGGTGGCAGCCTGTAAACATATATCATCAGCATAACAAATGACAGTGTCTTCATTATTAGTTGGAAGATCTTTAATAAGTTTATGCATCAGAACGTTGAACAACAAGGGGCTGAGGAACCCTCCTTGTGGAGTTCCCAGTTCAAAGTGTTTGCTCTCTGTGCTTTTAACACCATTAAACAAAACATATGCTGTTCGATTAGACAAATAGCCCTTTATCCATTTCAGTAATTTTCCTTGTATTCCCAGCTCGGCAAGCTGTTCCAGTATGATTTCTCTGTTTGCTGTATCAAAAGCTGCTGCTAGGTCAATGAAGACTGTTTGAGGGGAAGCTTCAATATGTGCGAAGTACTCAGCAAAACTGTGTTGTGTACTGAGCCCAGGCATAAATCCAAACAGTTGAGGTGACAGGTGCCCCTGTATACGATACATGAGTCAGTTAAGAACAATACGTTCAAGCACTTTACAAACACACGATGTTAGAGATATGGGTCTATAATTATCTGAGTGTGGTTTGGGGATGGGAACAATGACACTCTTTGTCCAAGCATCAGGTAATACTCCTTCACGTAAATCCATTCTGTACAACACTAATAGTGGATTACCTGGTACGTGTGAGACTAATCTCAGTAGACTGTAAGTAATACCATCCTCTCCAGGAGCAGTTGATTTTCCCATCTTTAGTGCATGATTTAATTCCCATTCAGTTTAAATATGCTTAGGAAAGGTGAGTGTCGATTTGGATCAATATGTAGGTTTTTCCATCCTGACATGTGCCAAACCTCACTGGAGGACAGAAAATGCTACGACCTTAGCTGCCCACACTTTCACGTGAAAGGCACGGAACGCTACATAAAGAGTGGCAAGCAGGATAATGAAATTGGAGGAAACTCTATAAATTTTTTATACCAGACCGGCAGAGAATTCAAAAGGAGCAGCATGGAGAATGTATGGAACTGAATGCCAGATCCACTTGCATTCCAGAATTACAGATACAATTACCCACCGAAAGGGAACTACAACTACGACAGAAAACTGGCCTACAACAATCAGTACTGGTCAGAACAAACTCATTATGTCCACGCATAATGGACTTGCCGAAAAAGTCTCCCATGCAAACTATCACTAATAGAGTAACCTCATTCATCTTTGCCAACATACAAGGACTGAAAACAAGAACAAACAACAAAGTACAGTTCATAAATGGCCTCCTCACGGAGTCAAATGCAGTATTTGGAGCTTTCACAGAAACTCATGCAGGGGAATTGTTGGACAGTGAGATCTGGATTCCAGGATATAACCTATACAGGTGTGATAGGAAAATTAGGCCACATGGAGGAGTGGGTCTGTATATTAGGGAAGACCTTGTATGCTCGGAGCTCCTAAACGTTACAAATGAGGTGGTAGAGGTACTGGGATTAAAAATAGAGAAAATAAATTTAGTGATTATACTAATATACAAACCGCCAGATGCAACGGCTGAGGAATTCACAGAACAGATAAGCAAAATAGAGAATAGCCTTGATAATTTGGAGAACCCGATACCTGATATTATCTTCCTAGGTGACTTCAACTTGCCTAGTCTCAGGTGGAAAATAGCAAACAATAATATTATACCAGGAAATCTATCAGGACCTAACCAACCACAGATTAGAGAACTACTTAGATTCTGTGACAAATTTTCACTTAATCAGCAGATATCGGAGCCAACGAGAAATGAAAATATTCTAGATCTGGTCTTTACGAACAATGAAGACATTATCAGAGACATTACGATATCAGACACCACATACTCAGATCACAAACTCATTGAAGTGCAAACGATCATCAATACTCAGAATAGACCTAAAACGTTGATAAAGCGAGAGGGGCTATTCAGTAAATTCAATTTTAATAATAAAAGGATAGACTGGGAGATAATAAACAGGGAACTTACAAACATTCCATGGGGAACTGTTCTAAATAATACAAGTCCTACAGAAGGAATAGAAAAACTGACTTCAGAAGCGTATCAAGTCTGTCTGAAACATGTTCCTTTGAGGAAAGCCAGAAAGAGATCTAACGTAGAAAGAGAACGCAGACGACACTATAAACGCAGGAAAAAAATAACGGAACTGCTTATGCAGACACGAATTTCCCGTCAAAGAAGGAATAATTTAAATAGGGAGATTGAAGAAATCGAGCGGAAATTGAAACACTCATATGAAACTGAAGAAAGGCAGTTAGAACAGAAAGCAATTCAGGAAATAAAGAAAAATCCAAAATATTTCTTCTCATATGCGAAATCAAAAGCAAAAACCACTGCCAGTATTGGACCTATTCATACAAGTGAAGGTTCATACACGGAGGATGACAAAGAAATTAGTGAAATCCTAAAAAAGCAGTATGAGGACATGTTTAGCACTCCAATAAACAACATGAAGGTGGAAGATCCAGACAATTTCTTTATGCGGGATATTCAAACCCCTGTAAATATAACTGATATAAACACGAGCGCACTAAATTTTGAAAAAAAAATTGAAAACATGCCCATGCACTCGGCCCCAGGTCCAGACTCATGGAATTCAATATTTATAAAGAAATACAAAGTGCCGGTAGCACAGGCACTCAGTATAGTGTGGAGGAAGAGCTTGGACACGGGGGAGATACCAGATGCACTTAAAGTAGCAGACAGCCCCTCTACACAAGGGAGGGAGCAAAGCATTGACAAAAAATTATAGACCAGTTGCACTAACATCGCACATCATAAAAGTATTTGAGAGAGTGATTAGGAGTCAGGTCACCAATTTCATGGAGACCAATGACTTTCACAACCCAGGCCAACATGGATTTCGAGCGGGAAGATCGTGCCTCTCACAGTTACTTGAGCACTACGACAAAGTCACTGAGGCATTAGAAGAGAAACAGAATGCTGATGTGATATACACGGACTTCGCTAAGGCTTTCGATAAATGTGACCATGCCGTGATAGCACACAAAATGAAGTCAATGGGAATAACCGGTAAAGTAGGACGCTGGATACTCAGTTTTCTGTCAAACAGGACTCAGCGAGTAACTGTCAACCATATAAAATCTAGTCCAAGTGCAGTGAAAAAGCTCTGTACCTCAGGGTACAGTCCTTGCACCGCTGCTTTTCCTTATTCTCATATCAGATATAGACAAAAATACAAGTCACAGCTTCGTATCATCCTTTGCAGATGACACAAAAATCAGTATGAAAATTACCTCGGCTGAGGACATTGAAAAACTTCAAGCTGATATTAATAAAGTTTTCCACTGGGCATCAGAAAATAACATGATGTTTAACAGTGATAAATTCCAGGTACTCAGGTACGGTAAAAATGAGGACCTTAAACATAATACAGAGTACAAAACACAATCAAATGTAACCATAGCAGGAAAACAGCATGTAAAGGATTTGGGAATAATAATGTCTGACGACCTAACGTTTAAGGAGCATAACCAAGCAAATATTGCCACAGCCAGAAAAATGATAGGATGGATTACGAGAACTTTCAAATCCAGGGATCCCATTACAATGGTTGTACTCTTCAAGTCACTTGTGTTGTCCCGTCTTGAGTACTGCTCAGTACTCACTTCCCCCTTCAGAGCAGGAGAGATTGCCGAAATAGAGGGAATACAGAGAACATATACGGCACGCATAGACGCAATAAAGCACCTAAATTATTGGGATCGTCTCAAAGCCCTCCAAATGTACTCACTAGAAAGAAGACGAGAGAGATATCAAATAATATACACCTGGAAGATACTGGAGGGCCAGGTCCCAAATCTACACAGTAAAATAACAACGTACTGGAGTGAACGACTTGGAAGAAAATGTAGAATAGAACCAGTGAAGAGCAGAGGTGCCATAGGCACAATCAGAGAACACTGTATAAACATCAGAGGTCCGCGGTTGTTCAACGTCCTCCCAGCAAGCATAAGAAATATTGCCGGAACAACCGTGGACATTTTCAAGAGGAAAGTAGATTTATTCCTCCAAGGAGTGCCGGACCAACCGGGCTGTGGTGGGTATGTGGGCCTGCGGGCCGCTCCAAGCAACAGCCTGGTGGACCAAACTCTCACAAGTCGAGCCTGGCCTCGGGCCGGGCTTGGGGAGTAGAAGAACTCCCAGAACCCCATCAACCAGGTATCAACCAGGTATCAACATTATTAAGGTCCGACACGTCGAGGGGAGCAGTGTGAGGGTGGAGGTGTAGGGGAGCAGTGTGAGGGTGGGGGTGTAGGGGAGCAGTGTGAGGGTGGGGGTGTAGGGGAGCAGTGTGCGGGTGGGGGTGTAGGGGAGCAGTGTGAGGGTGGTAGTGTAGGGGAGCAGTGTGAGGGTGGTGGTGTAGGGGAGCAGTGTGAGGGTGGGGGTGTAGGGGAGCAGTGTGAGGGTGGTGGTGTAGGGGAGCAGTGTGAGGGTGAGGGTGTAGGGGAGCAGTGTGAGGGTGGGGGTGTAGGGGAGCAGTGTGAGGGTGGGGGTGTAGGGGAGCAGTGTGAGGGTGGGGGTGTAGGGGAGCAGTGTGAGGGTGGGGGTGTAGGGGAGCAGTGTGAGGATGGGGGGTGTAGGGGAGCAGTGTGAGGGTGGGGGTGTAGGGGAGAAGTGTGAGGGTGGAGGTGTAGGGGAGCAGTGTGAGGGTGGGGGTGTAGGGGAGCAGTGTGAGGGTGGGGGTGTAGGGGAGCCGTGTGAGGGTGGGGGTGTTGGAGAGCAGTGTGAGGGTGGGGGTGTAGGGGAGCAGTGTGAGGGTGGGGGTGTAGGGGAGCAGTGTGAGGGTGGGGGTGTAGGGGAGCAGTGTGAGGGTGGGGGTGTAGGGGAGCAGTGTGAGGGTGGGGGTGTAGGGGAGCAGTGTGAGGGTGGGGGTGTAGGGGAGCAGTGTGAGGGTGGGGGTGTAGGGGAGCAGTGTGAGGGAGAGAGGAGCAGTATGAGGGAGAGGGGGAGCAGTATGAGGGAGAGGGGGAGCAGTATGAGGGAGAGAGGAGCAGCATGAGGGAGAGGGGAGCAGTATGAGGGAGAGGGGGAGCAGTATGAGGGAGAGGGGGAGCAGCATGAGGAAGAAGGGGAGCAGTATGAGGGAGAGGGGGAGCAGTATGAGGAAGAGGGGGAGCAGCATGAGGGAGAGGAGGAGCAGCATGAAGGAGAGGGAGAGCAGTATGAGGGAGAGGGGAGCAGTATGAGGGAGAGGGGAGCAGTATGAGGGAGAGGGGAGCAGTATGAGGGAGAGGGGAGCAGTATGAGGGAGAGGGGGAGCAGTATGAGGGAGAGGGGGAGCACCATGAGGGAGAGGGGAGCAGTATGAGGGAGAGGGGAGCAGTATGAGGGAGAGGGGGGGGAGTAGTATGAGGGAGAGGGGGGGAGCAGTATGAGGGAGAGGGGGAGGAGTATGAGGGAGAGGGGTAGCAGTATGAGGGAGAGGGGGGCAGTATGAGAGAGAGGGGGGCAGTATGAGAGAGAGGGGGAGCAGTATGAGGGAGAGGGGGAGCAGTATGAGGGAGAGGGGGAGCAGTATGAGGGAGAGGGGGGAGTAGTATGAGGGAGAGGGGAGCAGTATGAGGGAGAGGGTGAGCAGTATGAGGGAGACGGGGGAGTAGTATGAGGGAGAGGGGGAGCAGTATGAGGGAGAGGAGGAGCAGTATGAGGGAGAAGGGGAGCAGTATGAGGGAGAGGGGAGCAGTATGAGGGAGAGGGGGAGCAGTATGAGGGAGAGGGGGAGCAGTATGAGGGAGAGGGGAGCAGTATGAGGGAGAGGGGGGAGTAGTATGAGGGAGAGGGGAGCAGTTTGAGGGAGAGGGGGGAGCAATATGAGGGAGAGGGGGGGAGCAGTATGAGGGAGAGGGGAGCAGTATGAGGGAGAGGGGGAGCAGTATGAGGGAGAGGGGGAGCAGTATGAGGGAGAGGGGAACAGTATGAGGGAGAGGGGGAGCAGCATGAGGGAGAGGGGAGCAGTTTGAGGGAGAGGGGGGGAGCAATATGAGGGAGAGGGGGGGAGCAGTATGAGGGAGAGGGGAGCAGTATGAGGGAGAGGGGGAGCAGTATGAGGGAGAGGGGGAGCAGTATGAGGGAGAGGGGAACAGTATGAGGGAGAGGGGGAGCAGTATGAGGGAGAGGGGGAGCAGTATGAGGGAGAGGGGAGCAGTATGAGGGAGAGGGGGGAGTAGTATAAGGGAGAGGGGAGCAGTATGAGGGAGAGGGGGAGCACCATGAGGGAGAGGGGAGCAGTATGAGGGAGAGGGGAGCAGTATGAGGGAGAGGGGAGCAGTATGAGGGAGAGGGGGAGAGCAGTATTAGGGAGAGGGGGGAGAAGTATGAGGGAGAGGGGGAGCAGTATGGGGGAGAGGAGGAGCAGTATGAGGGAGAGGGGAGCAGTATGAGGGAGAGGGGAGCAGTATGAGGGAGAGGGGATCAGTATGAGGGAGAGGGGAGCAGTATGATTGAGAGGGGCGCAGTATGAGGGAGAGGGGGGAGTAGTATGAGGGAGAGGGCGAGCAGTATGAGGGAGAGGACGAGCAGTATGAGGGAGAGGGGAGCAGTATGACGGAGAGGGGGAGCAGTATGAGGGAGAGGGGATCAGTATGAGGGAGAGGGGGGGAGAAGTATGAGGGAGAGAAGAGCAGTATGAGGGAGAGGAGGAGCAGTATGAGGGAGAGGGGGAGCAGTATGAGGGAGAGGGGGAGCAGTATGAGGGAGAGGAGAGCAGTATGAGGGAGAGGGGGAGCAGTATGAGGGAGAGAGGGAGCAGTATGAGGGAGAGGAGGAGCAGTATGAGGGAGAGGGGGAGCAGTATGAGGGAGAGGGGAGTAGTATGAGGGAGAGGGGAGCAGTATGAGGGAGAGGGGGGAGCAATATGAGGGAGAGGGGAGCAGTATGAGGGAGAGGGGGAGGAGTATGAGGGAGAGGGGTAGCAGTATGAGGGAGAGGGGGGCAGTATGAGAGAGAGGGGGGCAGTATGAGAGAGAGGGGGAGCAGTATGAGGGAGAGGGGGAGCAGTATGAGGGAGAGGGGGAGCAGTATGAGGGAGAGGGGGGAGTAGTATGAGGGAGAGGGGGAGCAGTATGAGGGAGAGGGGAGCAGTATGAGGGAGACGGGGGAGTAGTATGAGGGAGAGGGGGAGCAGTATGAGGGAGATGAGGAGCAGTATGAGAGAGAGGGGGAGCAGTATGAGGGAGAGGGGGAGCAGTATGAGGGAGAGGGGGAGCAGTATGAGGGAGAGGGGGGAGTAGTATGAGGGAGAGGGGAGCAGTATGAGGGAGAGGGTGAGCAGTATGAGGGAGACGGGGGAGTAGTATGAGGGAGAGGGGGAGCAGTATGAGGGAGAGGGGAGCAGTATGAGGGAGAGGGGGAGCAGTATGAGGGAGAGGGGGAGCACCATGAGGGAGAGGGGAGCAGTATGAGGGAGAGGGGAGCAGTATGAGGGAGAGGGGGGGGGAGTAGTATGAGGGAGAGGGGGAGCAGTATGAGGGAGAGGGGGAGGAGTATGAGGGAGAGGGGTAGCAGTATGAGGGAGAGGGGGGCAGTATGAGAGAGAGGGGGGCAGTATGAGAGAGAGGGGGAGCAGTATGAGGGAGAGGGGGAGCAGTATGAGGGAGAGGGGGAGCAGTATGAGGGAGAGGGGGGGAGTAGTATGAGGGAGAGGGGAGCAGTATGAGGGAGAGGGTGAGCAGTATGAGGGAGACGGGGGAGTAGTATGAGGGAGAGGGGGAGCAGTATGAGGGAGAGGAGGAGCAGTATGAGGGAGAAGGGGAGCAGTATGAGGGAGAGGGGAGCAGTATGAGGGAGAGGGGGAGCAGTATGAGGGAGAGGGGGAGCAGTATGAGGGAGAGGGGAGCAGTATGAGGGAGAGGGGGGGAGTAGTATGAGGGAGAGGGGAGCAGTATGAGGGAGAGGGGGAGCAGCATGAGGGAGAGGGGAGCAGTTTGAGGGAGAGGGGGGAGCAATATGAGGGAGAGGGGGGGGAGCAGTATGAGGGAGAGGGGAGCAGTATGAGGGAGAGGGGGAGCAGTATGAGGGAGAGGGGGAGCAGTATGAGGGAGAGGGGAACAGTATGAGGGAGAGGGGGAGCAGTATGAGGGAGAGGGGGAGCAGTATGAGGGAGAGGGGAGCAGTATGAGGGAGAGAGGGGGGAGTAGTATAAGGGAGAGGGGAGCAGTATGAGGGAGAGGGGGAGCAGTATGAGGGAGAGGGGAGCAGTATGAGGGAGAGGGGAGCAGTATGAGGGAGAGGGGAGCAGTATGAGGGAGAGGGGGGAGAGCAGTATTAGGGAGAGGGGGGAGAAGTATGAGGGAGAGGGGGAGCAGTATGGGGGAGAGGAGGAGCAGTATGAGGGAGAGGGGAGCAGTATGAGGGAGAGGGGAGCAGTATGAGGGAGAGGGGATCAGTATGAGGGAGAGGGGAGCAGTATGATTGAGAGGGGAGCAGTATGAGGGAGAGGGGGGAGTAGTATGAGGGAGAGGGCGAGCAGTATGAGGGAGAGGACGAGCAGTATGAGGGAGAGGGGAGCAGTATGACGGAGAGGGGGAGCAGTATGAGGGAGAGGGGATCAGTATGAGGGAGAGGGGGGGAGAAGTATGAGGGAGAGAAGAGCAGTATGAGGGAGAGGAGGAGCAGTATGAGGGAGAGGGGGAGCAGTATGAGGGAGAGAGGGAGGGCAGTATGAGGGAGAGGAGGGCAGTATGAGGGAGAGAGGGAGGGCAGTATGAGGGAGAGAGGGAGGGCAGGATGAGGGAGAGGAGGGCAGTATGAGGGAGAGAGGGAGCAGTATGAGGGAGAGGGGAGTAGTATGAGGGAGAGGGGAGCAGTATGAGGGAGAGGGGGGAGCAATATGAGGGAGAGGGGAGCAGTATGAGGGAGAGGGGAGCAGTATGAGGGAGAGGGGGAGCAGTATGAGGGAGAGGGGGAGCAGTATGAGGAGGAGGGGGAGCAGCATGAGGGAGAGGGGGAGCAGCATGAGGGAGAGGGGGAGCAGTATGAGGGAGAGGGGGAGCAGTATGAGGGAGAGGGGAGCAGTATGAGGGAGAGGGGAGCAGTATGAGGGAGAGGGGAGCAGTATGAGGGAGAGGGGGGAGTAGTATGAGGGAGAGGGGGGAGCAGTATGTGGGAGAGGGGGAGCAGTATGAGGGGGAGGGGGGAGCAGTATGAGGGAGAGGGGAGCAGTATGAGGGAGAGGGGAGCAGCATGAGGGAGAGGGGGAGCAGTATGAGGGAGATAGGGAGCAGTATGAGGGAGAGGGGGAGCAGTATGAGGGAGAGGGGGAGCAGCATGAGGGAGAGGGGGAGCAGTATGCGGGAGAGGGGAGCAGTATGAGGGAGAGGGAGAGCAGTATGAGGGAGAGGGAGAGCAGTATGAGGGAGAGTGAGGGAGAGGGAGAGCAGTATGAGGGAGAGGGAGAGCAGTATGAGGGAGAGGGAGAGCAGTATGAGGGAGAGGGAGAGGGAGAGCAGTATGAGGGAGAGGGAGAGCAGTATGAGGGAGAGGGGGGAGTAGTATATAAGGGAGAGGGGAGCAGTATGAGGGAGAGGGGGAGCAGTATGAGGAAGAGGGGGAGCAGTATGAGGGAGAGGGGAGCAGTATGAGGGAGAGGGGAGCAGTATGAGGGAGAGGGGAGAGCAGTATTAAGGAGAGGGGGGGAGAAGTATGATTGAGAGGGGGAGCAGTATGGGGGAGAGGAGGAGCAGTATGAGGGAGAGGGGAGCAGTATGAGGGAGAGGGGAGCAGTATGAGGGAGAGGGGATCAGTATGAGGGAGAGGGGAGCAGTATGATTGAGAGGGGAGCAGTATGAGGGAGAGGGGGGAGTAGTATGAGGGAGAGGGCGAGCAGTATGAGGGAGAGGACGAGCAGTATGAGGGAGAGGGGGGAGCAGTATGAGGGAGAGGGGATCAGTATGAGGGGGAAGGGGGAGAAGTATGAGGGAGAGGAGAGCAGTATGAGGGAGAGGGGAGCAGTATGAGGGAGAGGGGGAGCAGTATGAGGGAGAGGGGGAGCAGTATGAGGGAGAGGTGAGCAGTATGAGGGAGAGGGGGAGCAGTATGAGGGAGAGAGGGAGCAGTATGAGGGAGAGGAGGAGCAGTATGAGGGAGAGGGGGAGCAGTATGAGGGAGAGGGGAGTAGTATGAGGGAGAGGGGAGCAGTATGAGGGAGAGGGGGAAGAGGGGAGCATGGGAGCAGTATGAGGGAGAGGGGAGCAGTATGAGGGAGAGGGGAGCAGTATGAGGGAGAGGGGAGCAGTATGAGGGAGAGGGGAGCAGTATGAGGGAGAGGGGGTATGAGAGTATATTGAGAGGGGAGCAGTATGAGGGAGAGGGGGGAGTAGTAGTATGAGGGAGAGGGCGAGCAGTATGAGGGAGAGGACGAGCAGTATGAGGGAGAGGGGGAGCAGTATGAGGGAGAGGGGATCAGTATGAGGGGGAAAGGGGGAGAAGTATGAGGGAGAGGAGAGCAGTATGAGGGAGAGGGGGAGCAGTATGAGGGAGAGGGGGGAGCAGTATGAGGGAGAGGGGGAGCAGTATGAGGGAGAGGTGAGCAGTATGAGGGAGAGGGGGAGCAGTATGAGGGAGAGAGGGAGGGCAGGATGAGGGAGAGGAGGAGCAGTATGAGGGAGAGGGGGAGCAGTATGAGGGAGAGGGGGAGTAGTATGAGGGAGAGGGGAGCAGTATGAGGGAGAGGGGGGGAGCAATATGAGGGAGAGGGGAGCAGTATGAGGGAGAGGGGAGCAGTATGAGGGAGAGGGGGAGCAGTATGAGGGAGAGGGGGAGCAGCATGAGGGAGAGGGGGAGCAGTATGAGGGAGAGGAGGAGCTGTATGAGGGAGAGGGGGAGCAGTATGAGGGAGAGGAGGAGCAGTATGAGAGAGAGGGGAGCAGTATGAGGGAGAGGGGAGCAGTATGAGGGAGAGGGGAGTAGTATGAGGGAGAGGGGGAGCAGTATGAGGGAGAGGGGAGTAGTATGAGGGAGAGGGGAGCAGTATGAGGGAGAGGGGGGAGCAGTATTAGGGAGAGGGGAGCAGTATGAGGGAGAGGGGAGCAGTATGAGGGAGAGGGGAGCAGTATGAGGGAGAGGGGGGAGCAGTATTAGGGAGAGGGGAGCAGTATGAGGGAGAGGGGAGCAGTATGAGGGAGAGGGGAGCAGTATGAGGGAGAGGGGGGAGCAGTATTAGGGATAGGGGAGCAGTATGAGGGAGAGGGGAGCAGTATGAGGGAGAGGGGAGCAGTATGAGGGAGAGGGGGGAGCAGTATTAGGGAGATGGGAGCAGTATGAGGGAGAGGGGAGCAGTATGAGGGAGAGGGGAGCAGTATGAGGGAGAGGGGGGAGCAGTATTAGGGAGAGGGGAGCAGTATGAGGGAGAGGGGAGCAGTATGAGGGAGAGGGGGAGCAGTATGAGGGAGAGGGGGGGAGCAGTATTAGGGAGAGGGGAGCAGTATGAGGGAGAGGGGAGCAGTATGAGGGAGAGGGGAGCAGTATGAGGGAGAGGGGAGCAGTATGAGGGAGAGGGGAGCAGTATGAGGGAGAGGGGGGAGCAGTATTAGGGAGAGGGGAGCAGTATGAGGGAGAGGGGAGCAGTATGAGGGAGAGGGGCACAAAGAATGGCAGGAATGGTAGGATACAGAACAAGTAATGGGCACCCCCTCCATGAGAGAGGGAAGGGGGGGGGGGCAGGGAAGGGGCCGGGTGACGTGTGGACTCGCCAACTTACCTAACAGTGTCTACAAGAACCTGTACATCTTTACTCAATCTTTGGCGGCTTTGTTTACAATTATTAAAGAGTTAATGAGCTCCGAAGCACCAGGAGGCTGTTTATAGCAATAACAACAGTTGATTGGCAAGGTTTTCATGCTTATAAATTGTTTAATAAATGTAACTAAAGCCATCAAAGATTGAGGAACGATGTATACGATGAACGATGTTTTATTTGCCGTCACAGACGTGACATCCATATAGTATGTATATAAAAACTTGGCCGGATGCGAATGGAACGTTGTGTGAAAATTTCAACGCAATTGGTGAAGAACTTTCTGAGATTAGCGGTTATGCTCAAACGAACATTTCAATTTTTATTTAAATAGATTTGGCCTCAGACAGCGTGTATTAGGCCTAAGAAGGTTAGGTCTAGTTGGGTTTTATTTGCAACATAAACACACAACCTTTTCCTGTTTGTCCAAATTCAGTAGTAACGATTTCTACTGTCTAATTGTCCATTACGTGACTGTCTGTAGGTGTTCCTCGTCGGTACTGTGAGTACCTCAACACCCGGCGGGCCTCCTCCACCTCCCTACCTTGTTTACCTCTCACAGCAGTGTTCCCCTCACAAACATCTGGTCACCACTCACAGCAGTGTTCCCCTCACAAACATCTGGTCATCACTCACAGCAGTGTTCCCCTCACAAACATCTGGTCATCACTCACAGCAGTGTTCCCCTCACAAACATCTGGTCACCACTCACAGCAGTGTTCCCCTCACAAACATCTGGTCATCACTCACAGCAGTGTTCCCCTCACAAACATCTGGTCATCACTCACAGCAGTGCTCCTCTCACAAACATCTGGTCACCACTCACAGCAGTGCTCCTCTCACAAACATCTGGTCATCACTCACAGCAGTGCTCCTCTCACAAACATCTGGTCATCACTCACAGCAGTGTTCCCCTCACAAACATCTGGTCATCACTCACAGCAGTGTTCCTCTCACAAACATCTGGTCATCACTCACAGCAGTGCTCCTCTCACAAACATCTGGTCATCACTCACAGCAGTGTTCCCCTCACAAACATCTGGTCATCACTCACAGCAGTGTTCCTCTCACAAACATCTGGTCATCACTCACAGCAGTGTTCCTCTCACAAACATCTGGTCATCACTCACAGCAGTGTTCCCTCACAAACATCTGGTCATCACTCACAAACTTGCTACAAACTCCTCATCAACGGTAAGGTTGTCGTGGTTGCCGCTCCAGGTCAGTCCTCACCAACACGCGCCACTCACCAGCCCAACTTTACTAGCAATGACCTTTTCTTAACTAGAACTAGACCAACAGCGTAGGACAAAGGTTAGCTCTAGCTCTACCTCTACGAGAGGCAGCTCTACTGGCCTCTAACGCTCATCAATAGATCAAGTTAGACAGCAAATATTAGAGGACTAAAAACATGACCTTGTTTGACCCTCAGTTTAGTGAAATATGTTCAGAGAGAACTTTATTTTACTTCACACATGGTGAGATTTTTGTGAAATTTTCCTAGACTGTATCCACGCACCCACTGTAACCTCCCACCTTGCCTGACCTCAACACCCACACTGTAACCTCCCACATTGCCTGGCCTCAACACCCACTGTAACCTCCCACCTTGCCTGGCCTCAACACCCACTGTAACCTCCCACCTTGCCTGGCCTCAACACCCACTGTAACCTCCCACCTTGCCTGGCCTCAACACCCACAGTAACCTCCCACCTTGCCTGGCCTCAACACCCACACTGTAACCTCCCACCTTGCCTGGCCTCAACACCCACACTGTAACCTCCCACCTTGCCTGGCCTCAACACCTACTGTAACCTCCCACATTGCCTGACCTCAACACCCACACTGTAACGTCCCACCTTGCCTGACCTCAACACCCACACTGTAACGTCCCACCTTGCCTGACCTCAACACCCACACTGTAACCTCCCACCTTGCCTGGCCTCAACACCTACTGTAACCTCCCACATTGCCTGACCTCAACACCCACACTGTAACGTCCCACCTTGCCTGACCTCAACACCCACACTGTAACGTCCCACCTTGCCTGACCTCAACACCCACACTGTAACCTCCCACCTTGCCTGACCTCAACACCCACACTGTAACCTACCACCTTGTCTGACCTCAACACCCACACTGTAACCTACCACCTTGTCTGACCTCAACACCCACACTGTAACCTACCACCTTGTCTGACCTCAACTCCCGCTCGAAAAAATAATTTACAAATGAATGACATAATTTCTTCATCAAGGAAACACCATTCGAGGAAAGTCAATGATTTTTTTCAGGCACTCAATTATCACTGGACACAACAACGTTCCCAAAAATATAAACCTACTTGTTTGAAAATACAACACAAGAATGAGGGATGTATATACTGGCGAAACATGTCTACCAAACCACACACTATCAGGTGAAGGGACGACGACGTTTGGGTCCGTCCTGAACCATTCTCAAGTCGATTGAGAATGGTTGATTGACCATTCTCAAGTCAATTGACCATTCTCAATCGATGTGAGAATGGTCCAGGACGGACCGAAACGTCGTCGTCCCTTCACCTGCTAGTGTGTGTGGTCTGGTAAACATACTTTAGCCACGTTATTATGACTCATCGCCTGCAGGTGTAGCAAATACCATAATACTAGTGAGCATGAGAGGAGTGAGGCCCTCAGCCGGATATCTGGAGTTACGAAGGAACTCGGGTCACAAAGGGATGGATTACTGACTACTAGTTCGATTCCTATTGAAGTCAGATCTCTGTTATACGAACCGTGTATTTGGAGTGAGTTTGATCTGACTTAGCTCCAGAAGAGACCTTTGCAGGTGTTAAATTTATATTACTTCTCGGTATGATAAATCTACATTACTTCTGCTTATATGCTTCTAATTGTCTTATCATCGTCCTGATTTTGTGATATAAATTGTCCCAATATTTTACCGCTCTAATGGTAAAACGCAATTTTTTTCCAATATATATACATACACACATATATATATATATATATATATATATATATATATATATATATATATATATATATATATATATATATATATATATATATATATATATATATATATATATATATATATATATATATATATATATATATATATATATATATATATATATATATATAGTAGCAGTCTTTCCTGTAGACATATATTATTAAATATGACCGAAAAAGTAAGATTAACAATTCTAACACGAATTTTCTCTATCTTTCGTACATTTCTTTTCACTGTTGGTGGTAATTTAAAAATCAATTCTCCAAAATTAATTTTTATTTCTAGTCTGACGCGACACTTGAGCGCGTTTCGTAAAAACTTATTACATTTTCAAAGACTTTAGTTTACACATACACAACTGAATAGAACTTACACATCTCCGATTTGTTTATATCTACATTTGAGTGAGGTGGATGGGGTGAGGTGGCATTAATAGGGTATTAATTTCATCAACACAAGACAGAACACGAAAAAATGGGTATTGAATGGAAGTGATTGTAGAAAACCTATTGGTCCATATTTCTTGATGCTTCTATATTGGAGCGGAGTCTTGAGGTGGGTAGAATATAGTTGTGCATTAATTGGCTGTTGATTGCTGGTGTTGACTTTTTAATGTGTAGTGCCTCGCAAACGTCAAGCCGCCTGCTATCGCTGTATCTATCGATGATTTTTGTGTTTTTACTAGGATTTCTCTGGGGATGGTTTGGTTGTGGGAAGAGATTATATGTTCCTTAATGGAGCCCTGTTGCTTATGCATCGTTAAACGCCTAGAAAGAGATGTTGTTGTCTTGCCTATATACTGGGTTTTTTGGAGCTTACAGTCCCCAAGTGGGCATTTGAAGGCATAGACGACGTTGGTCTCTTTTAAAGCGTTCTGCTTTGTGTCTGGAGAGTTTCTCATGAGTAGGCTGGCCGTTTTTCTGGTTTTATAGTAAATCGTCAGTTGTATCCTCTGATTTTTGTCTGTAGGGATAACGTTTCTATTAACAGTATCTTTCAGGACCCTTTCCTCCGTTTTATGAGCTGTGGAAAAGAAGTTCCTGTAAAATAGTCTAATAGGGGGTATAGGTGTTGTGTTAGTTGTCTCTTCAGAGGTTGCATGGCGTTTCACTTTCCTTCTTATGATGTCTTCGACGAAACCATTGGAGAAGCCGTTGTTGACTATGACCTGCCTTACCCTACAGAGTTCTTCGTCGACTTGCTTCCATTCTGAGCTGTGGCTGAGAGCACGGTCGACATATGCGTTTACAACACTCCTTTTGTACCTGTCTGGGCAGTCGCTGTTGGCATTTAGGCACATTCCTATGTTCGTTTCCTTAGTGTAGACTGCAGTGTGGAAACCTCCGCTCTTTTCCATGACTGTTACATCTAGAAAGGGCAGCTTCCCATCCTTTTCCATCTTTTCCAATAGATAAGTATCCAGACAGGGATACTTATCTATTGGTTAACAGAGATCCTACTGAAAAAGTGATTGCACATTTTAACAAAACTCTTAAAACTGTGTGTAAAGGCGATAAAGAGTTGATATCTAGGCTAACAAGTCGATCCCCCTCTCTTCCTTACATGTATGGTCTTATAAAAACTCATAAGCCATATAATCCGGCAAGGCCGATTATTAGTTCAATTGGTTCGGCGGCTTATAAACTCTCTAAGTGGTTAGTCAAAGTTTTGTCCCCTATAGTTGGTACTATTTCCAACTCACACTTGACAAACAATGTGGACTTAGTTAATAAGCTATCCACACTGAATTTAAATTTTGATTTTAAACTAATAAGTTTCGATGTGACCTCTTTACTCACTAAAGTTCCTGTTGATGATCTGTTAGAATTTCTACGTGAGGAACTGCCTAAATATAATTTGAGCTTGCAGACCAATAAAGCATTGGAACTTATCAAATTGTGTATAAAAGACAATTATTTTAGTTTTAATGGAAAATTTTTCAAACAAACATTTGGTATGGCGATGGGCAATCCCCTGTCCCCAGTTTTAAGCAATTTGTATATGGAATTCTTTGAAACAAAAATCTTATCCAGGATTATCCCTGCTAATGTAGTTTGGTTTAGGTATGTTGATGATATTTTGTGCTTATGGCCGTGCAACAAAGACCAGATAGTTTTTCTTAATGAACTCAATTCTTTGGTACCTTCAATAAAATTCACTTGTGAGACTGAGGAGAATGGTACTCTTCCGTTTTTGGACATTATGATTCATAGAGTCACTAGAAAGTTCAAATTTAATGTATATAGGAAACCTACCAACGTGGGGTCGTATGTTCATTTTTATTCGAATCATCATAGTAAAGTTAAACAGGCAGTATTTTCAGGAATGTTTCTAAGAGCTTTGAGGGTTTGCAGCCCTGAGTTTTTTGATGAAGAGATTGCTAAAATATATGAAATTGGGAAGAGTTTACAATATCCTAAGAGGTTTTTGGATTTCTCGTTTGTACAAGCCAAGCGTACGTTTTATAATCACGTCCCTAAGGCGAAACCAAAAATTATTAACTCATTGGTGGTTCCTTATGCGAGTGGACTTGAAAAATTGTCTCTGATTTTTAAGAAACTTAATATAAATTTGGTGTTCACTAATAGTACGATCAAATCCAATTTAATAAAAAACTCCCCTGATACAGCAGGTTGTGTGTATTCGATTCCCTGCAATGATTGTGATTCTGTGTACCTTGGACAAACAGGAAAGTCCTTACAATTGCGGTTGTCACAACATGCTTATAGTATTAGAACTGCCCAAACGTCTAATGCATTGTATCTACATACGAGTTTATGCGATCACAATATTAACTGGAATGGGGCAAAAAGCATTACCAATTGTGGGGATTTCGTGGAACGGAATTTGATTGAGTCTGCGCTAATCAGTCAGTGTCCAAATCTTCTTAATGTTAGTACTGGTATGTATAAACTTGATCCATTTTTAAGTTATAATATTGCACAACAGTTTAAGAAACAACTCTGATAGAGAGGCTTACAATGTCTCATTATAATTGTATATTCATATATTGTGTGTTCATGAGGCTTTTCTTTAATCTTTCATCCTTATTCTCTGACCGCTTAATCCTCTTTGACCATTCTAAGCTAAGCTATACCTGTTTTTGGTTAATTCCTTCCCTAGGGATGGGTTGGGTCAGGTGTCGGCCTATATATCCTCCCCCTTCCCTTCTCCTTAGTCAGTCTGGTGTTGACAAAGGCTTTAACAAAGCCGAAACGTTCACCTCATTTCATATTTCTCTGTGGATTTTCCGCATATTTATATATATATATATATATATATATATATATATATATATATATATATATATATATATATATATATATATATATATGTCGTACCTAGTAGCCAGAACGCACTTCTCAGCCTACTATGCAAGGCCCGATTTGCCTAATAAGCCAAGTTTTCCTGAATAATTATATTTTCTCTAATTTTTTTCTTATGAAATGATAAAGCAACCCTTTTCTCTACGTATGAGGTCAATTTTGTTTTATTGGAGTTAAAATTAACGTAGATATATGACCGAACCTAACCAACCCTACCTAACCTAACCTAACCTATCTTTATAGGTTAGGTTAGGTTAGGTAGCCGAAAATGTTAGGTTAGGTTAGGTTAGGTAGGTTAGGTAGACGAAAAACAATTAATTCATGAAAACTTGGCTTATTAGGCAAATCGGGCCTTGAATAGTAGGCATAAAAGTGAGTTCTGGCTACTAGGTACGACATATATATATATATATATATATATATATATATATATATATATATATATATATATATATATATATATATATATATATATATATATATCACCTTATATTTGTAAGTTAAATGTCACCCACCTTATATCAATAATGTAAGTTTCATTTACAGTTCTGTAAATCAGTTTAGTTGTTATGACTAAAGTGTCAGAGTGTGGTTCGTCTCCGTGTCATGCTGTCAGTGTGACTCTCGTCGAATTAATTTAGTTTAGTCTTCATGTAAACTTTTCCAATTATAGATGAACAACCACTTATGAATAAATCATTAAATTTACTTGAATTTCTAGTGTGTTAGGCCAACGTTGACGCCAAGTTAGTGTTGACTGTTAAGAGCGTGCGTAAGGGAGGGCTGCCTGTGGACGAGGCGGGTGAAAGGAACGGGAAAGTACACGACATACACAAACATGTGGTCGCTCTCCCGCCCCCGGTCACTGGTGGTGGTGGTGGCTGGTGACAGTGGGCCCCCAGCACTCGCTCAGGCAGGAGCTGCTTCCTTCAGGGACATAGCCATATACTCCTGGTATACTGCTGGTTATACTCAGCGCTGAAGAGACCAGGACACTGGAGCTACACTCGTGAAGAGGCGTTATACGTCTAATATATTACTGGTTATATCTTGAAATAAACTAAGGAAATAGTGTGGAAGGAGGTTATACTTCGTTATACTCTTGACACCACTTACAGTGAGTATACAAACTGATTTGAAATACATTTTACCCCTAATATGTGTACATTGGTGGTCAAGGCAGGTCGGCATTATCATCCACATTTACTTGAAATTCAATTGACATTTTATTGACACTTGACAATAAAGTTTATTGAGGTATAAATGAACACAAAGGTAAGAGGAAGCTCCAGCTCTTCTCACCCTGACCAGTACAACGTGTTTACAGACACACGTCACAATCAACGTATTACCCAACATTCTGCTTCATAAACATATTTTTTCTTCCTTTACACATGCAGTATTATACCAGACGTACAAACTAATGTTCTATTACCAGGTACACAGACATAAGTGGCAGTAGACATTCAGACAATTCAACACATTTTCTTGATGCAAAATTCTTACATCTCTCTCCAGAATATCATCAACCTTTCCGTTGTGACACATCCAGGCTATTTGTTCAGGAACAGTCCTTATCCCAGTGTTTCTATATACATTATAATCAACGGACAATCAAGAACATATTGAGTGAGGGTGTGAGACCTTAACATACCACGTACTTTAAACTTGGTGTCATAATATTAACACCTATTCCATATTGCCAGTAATATTTGTACCCAAGCCTGAGCCGCATGTACACAGAGTCACTCCAAGCATTTCTCCTTTTACCATAAGTGAAATGGGTGTTTTGACTCTCATACATGTAGTGTTGCATGGTTTGGCTTCCCTCATATATTATACCTCTCCTGCCCACTTCTGCTAGTGTCTGAATATTTGTTATTTTGGTTTTTATTTGTTTTATGGTTAAAACACAGTTCAATGTCCACTTGTGATCCAGTTGTAGCATATTTGGCCAGCTCATCCGCCACCTCGTTGAGCACTATACCAACATGAGACGGAATCCACATGAATTTCACTCTGTGACCTTTTAGCTTTGCCTCGTTTATCCTTCTCTTACAGTCCTCAACAATGGACATGAAGATTAGATTTCGACTGTTTAAGGATCAAGTGCTCCTCATCTATCGACAAATATAAAAACATCTTTGTCGTCTTGGCGAACTCCCTCTAAACCAGCCACGACGGCCTGCAGTTCAGCTTGTGTGGATATAATTATTAAGTCTAAGTTCAATTTTCTTGTCCACAGTTCCAAACTCAGTATATTCCCTTATTAGGACACCACACCTTGCCCTGCCATCCTCCGCCACCGATCCGTCACAATATACATGTAAACTGTTGCCTCTTGGTAACCGAGATATCATGCTTCCATACAAACACCGTAATTGTCCCGGTTCATGATGAATCTTCTTCACCGTGAGGGGCATAATATCTTCTCCCACCTTCAGTACCTTCCAGGGAGGAGTCCTACTACACTGGTGAGAGGGTTTACAGCAGTCAAGTACATCGTATTCCCTGAGGTCATGAGCTAATCCCCTCGTGTAGCATGTCTCTCCCCGTGTCCTGGAAGTGTGTACGTCACTCAAGCAGGTCTGAACGCTGTGAAAGAGCTTATCCCCTCTTCCTGTCCTTGTGAAGCTAATAGATACTCTAGTGTTAACGTCACGGACTCTATCACACACACACTGTAAATTGAATTCCATTCTCATTATTCAATCATTACATTTCCTTGACATACAAGAATAATCCTCGTTGCTTCAATCTGTAGCTGCTCTAGTTTTTTTTTTTTGTAATTCTGGCTTGCCCTGTGTAAGACAAACGGGCGCAGCATAGTCTGTCAGGGACCGAACAGTACTTATGTATAACATCTGCAAGACAGGTGACCCAACACCTGCACCAGAAAATGCTAGCGCCTTGAGACGACGCAGTCGCGCATACTTAAAGTGTTGATATGATTTAATTCAGCATTTTTACTCTGGCATGTGTACCCCAACATACATGCCCAGATACCTGTACTCTGGCATGTGTACCCCAACATACATGCCCAGATACCTGTACTCTGGCATGTGTACCCAACATACATGCCCAGATACTTGTACTCTGGCATGTGTACCCAACATACATGCCCAGATACTTGTACTCTGGCATGTGTACCCAACATACATGCCCAGATACTTGTACTCTGGCATGTGTACCCAACATACATGCCCAGATACCTGTACTCTGGCATGTGTACCCAACATACATGCCCAGATACTTGTACTCTGGCATGTGTACCCCAACATACATGCCCAGATACTTGTACTCTGGCATGTGTACCCAACATACATGCCCAGATACCTGTACTCTGGCATGTGTACCCAACATACATGCCCAGATACTTGTACTCTGGCATGTGTACCCAACATACATGCCCAGATACTTGTACTCTGGCATGTGTACTCAACATACATGCCCAGATACCTGTACTCTGGCATGTGTACCCAACATATATGCCCAGATACTTGTACTCTGGCATGTGTACCCCAACATACATGCCCAGATACTTGTACTCTGGCATGTGTACCCAACATACATGCCCAGATACCTGTACTCTGGCATGTGTACCCAACATACATGCCCAGATACTTGTACTCTGGCATGTGTACACAACATACATGCCCAGATACCTGTACTCTGGCATGTGTACCCCAACATACATGCCCAGATACCTGTACTCTGGCATGTGTACCCCAACATACATGCCCAGATACCTGTACTCTGGCATGTGTACCCAACATACATGCCCAGATACCTGTACTCTGGCATGTGTACCCCAACATACATGCCCAGATATTTGTACTCTGGCATGTGTACCCAACATACATGCCCAGATACCTGCACTCTGGCATGTGTACACAACATACATGCCCAGATACTTGTACTCTGGCATGTGTACACAACATACATGCCCAGATACTTGTACTCTGGCATGTGTACACAACATACATTCGCAGATACTTGTACTCTGGCATGTGTACCCAACATACATGCCCAGATACTTGTACTCTGGCATGTGTACCCAACATACATGCCCAGATACTTGTACTCTGGCATGTGTACACAACATACATGCCCAGATACTTGTACTCTGGCATGTGTACACAACATACATGCCCAGATACTTGTACTCTGGCCACGGCTCACTTCCTTACCATTCAAAGTGTTATATTTCTTCGCTTCCAATACTGATAACTCGGCCTAACTTGAGACATTGTGCTTCACGTCTGTTAAGAGCGACTTGAGGTCACGTACCAGAGGTTTCTTTAATGCTAAAAATGTCCTCAGCATAGATAATGGTCGTGACCTCTGCGGGTCATCCTGGGTCAGTAGCATCACTCATAGCACTGAGGCAATGGGTAGGAAAACTTACTCTAGCCTTACCCAACCCAACCAAACCTAACCCAGTCTTACCCAACTTCTCAATACCTAGCCGCGTCGTACTCAACCCATGAAGCCTAACCTCATCTAACTCAACCCATGAAGCCTAACCTCATCTAACTCAACCCATGAAGCCTAACCTCAGCTTACTCAACCCATGAAGCCTAACCTCACCTTACTCAACCCATGAAGCTTAACCTCATCTAACTCAACCCATGAAGCCTAACCTCAGCTTACTCAACCCAGCCCAATAATCACAAACTTACCTAACCATACGCAACCTATCTTACCCTAACTTAACTTTAATGCAACCGCGTCGTAAATACACGACGGACTTGCTTAACGGGTTTCACAACCGCGTCGTAAATAGCCGCGCGATGTAAAAAAAAAAACATATAAAATCCAATTCTTATTCGATCGACTTGGGGTTAGTATAAAAATGTTTGCCATTAAATTTCCGTTTTCTCTAATAGGCACATGGCCTATTTGAGAAAACGGCATTGTATTGTAACTTAGTTGAGAGACTATTGAGTTGTTGACACAACGAGGGTAATCGCCCAGTTCACACACTCTTGGTGTGGGCCGCGAACATGATTCTACATTTATATGCATATGTCTGTGTAGGGAATTTTATTGCGAGTTCAGTGATATAAAATGTAACGCTGTAGGACTAATGTGGAGCTGACAACAAACAAAAGAGTATGAACATTTTGTTGCTGTTTGGGCGTCACGGCGAGTGATCTACGTTTTATTTATTTCATGGTGGGATAGTTAATGCTTTGGTGGCATGTTATACATATGATCTTGTAGAGAATTTTATTGCCAACACATTGATACCAAAATGAAATACGTAGCTCGAGAATTGGTGTCAGGAGAGTGAAAAGATTACACACTTTTTGGTGTTTACGCTCAAGAGCCCAAAACGCCGCGCACACAACGTGCTATTTTTTTCACGAGGCCCGGGCGCATTAACCTTCCACTCTGTAACGTAAGGCAACCCAACCTGAAGAGTCCTCCCCATGTGATGAGGTATGAAGACCTCATACATGTGATGAGGCATGAAGACCTCATACATGTGATGAGGCATGAAGACCTCATACATGTGATGAGGCATGAAGACCTCATACATGTGATGAGGCATGAAGACCTCATACATGTGATGAGGCATGAAGACCTCATACATGTGATGAGGCATGAAGACCTCATACATGTGATGAGGCATGAAGACCTCATACATGTGATGAGGCATGAAGACCTCATACATGTGATGAGGCATGAAGACCTCATATATGTGATGAGGCATGAAGACCTCATACGTGTGATGAGGCATGAAGACCTCATACATGTGATGAGGTATGAGGACCTCATACTTGTTATGAGGTATGAGGACCTCATACTTGTTATGAGGACCTCATATATGTGATGAGGTATGAGGACCTCATACAACATGCTCTGTTCTTCAACATTTCAACTCCTGGCGTATTCATCCTATAACCTATAACAGTTATACCTGTCACTTCTCCTTGCTGGCGCGTTACACTGTTACAGAGCCATCAGTCACCAGTTTGTTCAACTGTTCTCCCACTTGTTCACCCGCCGTCATCCCTGACCCCCCCCCCCCCGCCAAGGGTATTAATTTATCCAGGCATCATTCCTCATGTTGTCAAAAATCATTCCTCAAGTTGTCAGTCATCATTCCTCAGGTTATCTGTCATCATTCCACAGGTTATCAGTCATCATTCCTCAGGTTATCATTCCTCAGGTTATCATTCCTCAGGTTATCATTCCTCAGGTTATCATTCCTCATGTTGTCAGTCATCATTCCTCAGGTTATCAGTCATCATTCCTCAGGTTATCAGTCATCATTCCTCAGGTTGTCAGTCATCATTCCTCAGGTTTTCAGTCATCATTCCTCAAGTTATCAGTCATCATTCCTCATGTTGTCAGTCATCATTCCTCAAGTTGTCAGGCATCATTCCTCAGGTTATCAGTCATCATTCCACAGGTTATCAGTCATCATTCCTCAGGTTATCATTCCTCAGGTTATCATTCCTCAAGTTGTCAGTCATCATTCCTCAGGTTATCAGTCATCATTCCTCAGGTTATCAGTCATCATTCCTCAGGTTGTCACTCATCAGTTCTCAGGTTGTCAGTTAACTCAGTATTCCTCAGCCAGCAGACACAGTATTCCTATGCCAGCAGACAGTATTCCTCAGTCAGCAGACACAGTATTCCTCAGTCAGCAGACACAGTATTCCTCAGTCAGCAGACACAGTATTCCTCAGACAGCAGACACAGTATTCCTATGCCAGCAGACAGTATTCCTCAGTCAGCAGACACAGTATTCCTCAGTCAGCAGACACAGTATTCCTCAGACAGCAGATACAGTATTCCTCAGACAGACACAGTATTCCTCAGCTAGCACACGCAGTATTCCTCAGTCAGCAGACACAGTATTCCTCAGTCAGCAGACACAGTATTCCTCAGTCACCAGACACAGTATTCCTCAGTCAGCAGACAAAGTATTCCTCAGCCAACAGACACAGTATTCCTCAGCCAGCATACACAGTATTCCTCAGCCAGCAGACACAGTATTCCTCAGTCAGCAGACACAGTATTCCTCAGTCAGCAGACACAGTATTCCTCAGTCAGCAGACACAGTATTCCTCAGTCAGCCGACACAGTATTCCTCAGTCAGCAGACACAGTATTCCTCAGCCAGCAGACACAGTATTCCTATGCCAGCAGACAGTATTCCTCAGTCAGCAGACACAGTATTCGTCAGCCAGCAGACACAGTATTCCTCAGTCAGCAGACAGTATTCCTCAGTCAGCAGACACAGTATTCCTCAGTCAGCAGACACAGTATTCCTCAGTCAGCAGACACAGTATTCCTCAGTTAGCAGACACAGTATTCGTCAGCCAGCAGACACAGTATTCCTCAGCCAGCAGACACAGTATTCCTCAGTCAGCAGACAGATTATTCCTCAGTCAGCAGAAACAGCATTCCTCAGTCAGCAGACACAGTATTCCTCAGCAAGCAGACACAGTATTCGTCAGTCAGCAGACACAGTATTCGTCAGTCAGCAGACACAGAATTCCTCAACAAGCAGACAGAGTATTCCTCAGTCAGCCGACACAGTATTCGTCAGTCAGCAGACACAGTATTCCTCAGCCAGCAGACACAGTATTCGTCAGTCAGCAGACACAGTATTCGTCAGTCAGCAGACACAGAATTCCTCAACAAGCAGACAGAGTATTCCTCAGTCAGCCGACACAGTATTCGTCAGTCAGCAGACACAGTATTCCTCAGCCAGCAGACACAGTATTCCTCAGTCAGCAGACACAGTATTCCTTAGCCAGCAGACACAATATTCGTCAGTCAGCAGAGTATTCCTCAGTCAGCCGACACAGTATTCCTCAGCCAGCAGACACAGTATTCCTCAGTCAGCAGACACAGTATTCCTCAGCCAGCAGACACAGTATTCCTCAGTCAGCAGACACAGTATTCCTCAGCCAGCAGACACAGTATTCCTCAGTCAGCAGACACAGTATTCCTCAGTCAGCAGACACAGTATTCCTCAGTCAGCAGACACAGTATTCCTCAGTCAGCAGACACAGTATTCCTCAGCCAGCAGACAGTATTCCTCAGTCAGCAGACACAGTATTCCTCAGTCAGCAGACACAGTATTCCTCAGTCAGCAGACACAGTATTCCTCAGCCAGCAGACACAGTATTCCTCAGCCAGCAGACACAGTATTCCTCAGTCAGCAGACACAGTATTCCTCAGTCAGCAGACACAGTATTCCTCAGTCAGCAGACACAGTATTCCTCAGTCAGCAGACAGTATTCCTCAGTCAGCAGACACAGTATTCCTCAGTCAGCAGACACAGTATTCCTCAGCCAGCAGACACAGTATTCCTCAGTCAGCAGACACAGTATTCCTCAGCCAGCAGACAGTATTCCTCAGTCAGCAGACACAGTATTCCTCAGTCAGCAGACACAGTATTCCTCAGCCAGCAGACACAGTATTCCTCAGCCAGCAGACACAGTATTCCTCTGTCAGCAGACACAGTATTCCTCAGTCAGCAGACACAGTATTCCTCAGCCAGCAGACAGTATTCCTCAGTCAGCAGACACAGTATTCCTCAGTCAGCAGACACAGTATTCCTCAGTCAGCAGACACAGTATTCCTCAGCCAGCAGACACAGTATTCCTCAGCCAGCAGACACAGTATTCCTCAGTCAGCAGACACAGTATTCCTCAGCCAGCAGACACAGTATTCCTCAGCCAGCAGACACAGTATTCCTCAGTCAGCAGACACAGTATTCCTCAGTCAGCAGACATAGTTTTCAAGTAACTAACAATCAAAATTCAAGGTGAATTGTATGTGAATTATAAATTATTTTATATAAATATTTGTATTTTCTTTTCTTTACATATTTGTACTTTATTTTGTATAAATATTTAAATTTGTAATAATATTTTTAATTGATTTTGTGTAAGTATTTTTAATTGATTTTGTATAAATATTTAATTTATTTTGTATGTTTTATTGAATAATACATCTATTTTAGAGCTGATTTCTTAATTTTAATTCTTGTTCCTTTACAGTGAAATGTGCAATTTCTTCTGACCTGTGACCTCTCCTGCCCTGTGACCTCTCCTGACCTGTGACCTCTCTTGCCCTGTGACCTCTCCTGCCCTGTGACCTCTCCTGCCCTGTGGCCTCTCCTGCCCTGTGACCTCTCCCTCTCCTGACCTGTGACCTCTCCCTCTCCTGACCTGTGACCTCTCCCTCTCCTGACCTGTGACCTCTCCCTCTCCTGACCTGTGACCTCTCCTGCCCTGTGACCTCTCCCTCTCCTGACCTGTGACCTCTCCTGCCCTGTGACCTCTCCCTCTCCTGACCTGTGACCTCTCCTGCCCTGTGACCTCTCCCTCTCCTGTGACCTCTCCTGCCCTGTGACCTCTCCCTCTCCTGACCTGTGACCTCTCCTGCCCTGTCACCTCTCCTGACCTGTGACCTCTCCTGCCCTGACACCTCTCCTGACCTGTGACCTCTCCTGCCCTGTGGCCTCTCCTGCCCTGTGACCTCTCCCTTTCCTGACCTGTGACCTCTCCTGCCCAGTGACCTCTCCCTCTCCTGACCTGTGACCTCTCCTGCCCTGTGACCTCTCCTGCCCTGTGACCTCTCCCTCTCCTGACCTGTGACCTCTCCTGCCCTGTGACCTCTCCTGCCCTGTGACCTCTCCCTCTCCTGACCTGTGACCTCTCCTGCCCTGTGACCTCTCCTGCCCTGTGACCTCTCCCTCCCCTGACCTGTGACCTCTCCTGCCCTGTGACCTCTCCTGCCCTGTGACCTCTCCCTCTCCTGACCTGTGACCTCTCCTGCCCTGTGACCTCTCCTCCCCTTTTGACCTCTCCTGACCTGTGACCTCTACTGACCTGTGACCTCTCCTGCCCTGTGACCTCTCCTGCCCTGTGACCTCTCCTGACCTGTGACCTCTCCTGACCTGTGACCTCTCCTGCCCTGTGACCTCTCCTGACCTGTGACCTCTCCTGCCCTGTGACCTCTCCTGACCTGTGACCTTTCCTGACCTGTGACCTCTCCTGACCTGTGACCTCTCCTGACCTGTGACCTCTCCTGACCTGTGACCTCTCCTGACCTGTGAACTCTCCTGCCCTGTGACCTCTCCTGCCCTGTGACCTCTCCTGACCTGTGACCTCTCCTGACCTGTGACCTCTCCTGACCTGTGACCTCTCCTGCCCTGTGACCTCTCCTGTCCTGTGACCTCTCCTGACCTGTGACCTCCCCTGCCATGTGACCTCTCCTGCCCTTTCACCTCTCCCTCTCCTGCCCTGTGACCTCTCCCTCTCCTGACCTGTGACCTCTCCTGCCCTGTGACCTCTCCTGCCCTGTGACCTCTTCTGCCCTGTGACCTCTCCTGACCAGTGACCTCTCCTGCCCTGTGACCTCTCCTGCCCTGTGACCTCTCCTTCCCTGTGGCCTCTCCTGCCCTGTGACCTCTCCTGCCCTGTGACCTCTCCTGCCCTGTGACCTCTCCTGCCTTGTGGCCTCTCCTGCCCTGTGACCTCTCCTGCATTGTGACCTCTCCTGCATTGTGACCTCTCCTGCCCTGTGACCGCTGGTGACCGTCCAGCACGACACAGTGACACCAAACTACCGAGGAGCCAGACCTCCAGGGACCAGCCGTGTCTCAAGTACCAGCGGCCGCCTGGAAGCTCTCGAGGCCGACTATGGTAAACTGTTCCTGCTTCTGTAATGCTTGTTGTGGTTAGTGTTTTGCACGTTATATGTAAGAGGGCCGGCTGAGCGTTTATTGTGCACCCACAGCACTGGTTATTGTGCAACACAGCACTAGTTATTGTGCAACACAGCACTAGTTATTGTGCACCCACAGCACTGGTTATTGTGCACCTGCAGCACTGGTTATTGTGCACCCACAGCACTAGTTATTGTGCGCTACAGTACTAGTTATTGTGCACAATAACTAGTGCTGTGGGTGCACAATAACCAGTGCTGGTTATTACAGCACTGGTTATTGTGCACCCACAGCACTGGTTATATTGCACTAACAGCACTAATTATTGTGCACCCACAGCACTAATTATTGTGCACTTACAGCATTAGTTATTGTGCACCCACAGCACTAATTATTGTTTACCCACAGCACCAATTGTTGTGCACCACAGCACTAGTTATTGTGCACCACAGCACTAGTTATTGTGCAACACAGCACTAGTTATTGTGCAACACAGCACTAGTTATTGTGCACCCACAGCACTAATTATTGTGCACCCACAGCACTGGTTATTGTGCACCCACAGCACTAGTTATTGTGCACCCACAGCACTAGTTATTGTGCAACACAGCACTAGTTATTGTGCACCCACAGCACTAGTTATTGTGCACCCACAGCACTAGTTATTGTGCACCCACAGCACTAGTTATTGTGCACCCACAGCACTAGTTATTGTGCAACACAGCACTAGTTATTGTGCACCCACAGCACTAGTTATTGTGCACCACAGCACTAGTTATTGTGCACCCACAGCACTAGTTATTGTGCAACACAGCACTAGTTATTGTGCAACACAGCACTAGTTATTGTGCACCCACAGCACTAGTTATTGTGCAACACAGCACTAGTTATTGTGCAACACAGCACTAGTTATTGTGCAACACAGCACTAGTTATTGTGCACCCACAGCACTAATTATTGTGCACCCACAGCACTAGTTATTGTGCGCCACAGTACTAGTTATTGTGCACCCACAGCACTGGTTATTGTGCACCCACAGCACTAGTTATTGTGTGCCACAGTACTAGTTATTGTGCACCCACAGCACTAGTTATTGTGCGCCACAGTACTAGTTATTGTGCACCCACAGCACTGGTTATTGTGCACCCACAGCACTAGTTATTGTGCACCCACACCACTGGTTATATTGCACTAACAGCACTAATTATTGTGCACCCACAGCATTAATTATTGTGCACTTACAGCATTAGTTATAGTGCACCCACAGCACTAGTTATTGTGCACCCACAGCACTAGTTATTGTGCACCTGCAGCACTAGTTATTGTGCACCCACAGCACTAGTTATTGTGCACCCACAGCACTAATTATTGTGCACCCACAGCACTAGTTATAGTACACCCACAGCACTAGTTATTGTGCACCCACAGCACTAGTTATTGTGCACCCACAGCACTAGTTATTGTGCACCCACAGCACTAGTTATTGTGCACCCACAGCACTAGTTATTGTGCACCTGCAGCACTAGTTATTGTGCACCCACAGCACTAGTTATTGTGCACCCACAACACTAATTATTGTGCACCCACAGCACTAGTTATAGTACACCCACAGCACTAGTTATTGTGCACCCACAGCACTAGTTATTGTGCACCCACAGCACTAGTTATTGTGCACCTGCAGCACTAGTTATTGTGCACCCACAGCACTAGTTATTGTGCACCCACAACACTAATTATTGTGCACCCACAGCACTAGTTATAGTACACCCACAGCACTAGTTATTGTGCACCCACAGCACTAGTTATTGTGCACCCACAGCACTAGTTATTGTGCACCCACAGCACTTGTTATTGTGCACCCACAGCACTAGTTATAGTACACCCACAGCACTAGTTATTGTGCACCCACAGCACTAATTATTGTGCACCCACAGCACTAGTTATTGTGCACCCACAGCACTAGTTATTGTGCACCCACAGCACTAGTTATTGTGCACCCACAGCACTAGTTATTGTGCACCCACAGCACTAGTTATTGTGCACCCACAGCACTAGTTATTGTGCACCCACAGCACTAGTTATTGTGCACCTGCAGCACTAGTTATTGTGCACCCACAGCACTAGTTATTGTGCACCCACAGCACTAGTTATTGTGCACCCACAGCACTAGTTATTGTGCACCCACAGCACTGGTTATTGTGCACCTGCAGCACTAGTTATTGTGCACCCACAGCACTAGTTATTGTGCACCCACAGCACTAATTATTGTGCACCCACAGCACTAGTTGTAGTACACCCACAGCACTAGTTATTGTGCACCCACAGCACTAGTTATTGTGCACCCACAGCACTAGTTATTGTGCACCCACAACACTAGTTATTGTGCACCCACAGCACTAGTTATTGTGCACCCACAGCACTAGTTATTGTGCACCCACAGCACTAGTTATTGTGCACCCACAGCACTAGTTATTGTGCACCCACAGCACTAGTTATTGTGCACTCACAGCACTAGTTATTGTGCACCCACAGCACTAGTTATTGTGCACCCACAGCACTAGTTATTGTGCACCCACAGCACTAGTTATTGTGCACCCACAGCACTAGTTATTGTGCACCCACAGCACTAGTTATTTTGCACCCACAGCACTAGTTATTGTGCACCCACAGCACTAGTTATTGTGCACCCACACTAGTTATTGTGCACCCACAGCACTAGTTATTGTGCACCCACAGCACTAGTTATTGTGCACCCACAGCACTAGTTATTGTGCACCCACAGCACTAGTTATTATGCACCCACAGCACTAGTTATTGTGCACCCACAGCACTAGTTATTGTGCACCTACAGCACTAGTTATTGTGCACCCACAGCACTAGTTATTGTGCACCCACAGCACTAGTTATTGTGCACCCACAGCACTAGTTATTGTGCACCCACAGCACTAGTTATTGTGCACCCACAGTACTAGTTATTGTGCACCCACAGCACTAGTTATTGTGCACCCACAGCACTAGTTATTGTGCACCTGCAGCACTAGTTATTGTGCACCCACAGCACTAGTTATTGTGCACCCACAGCACTAGTTATTGTGCACCTGCAGCACTAGTTATTGTGCACCCACAGCACTAGTTATTGTGCACCCACAGCACTATTTATTGTGCACCCACAGCACTAGTTATTGTGCACCCACAGCACTAGTTATTGTGCACCCACAGCACTAGTTATTGTGCACCCACAGCACTAGTTATTGTGCACCCACAGCACTAGTTATTGTGCACCTGCAGCACTAGTTATTGTGCACCCACAGCACTAGTTATTGTGCACCCACAGCACTAGTTATTGTGCACCCGCAGCACTAGTTATTGTGCACCCACAGCACTAGTTATTGTGCACCCACACACTTTGTAAGAGTTCTATTTGAAAGTTAAATCCCATTTCTTGGGTGAGAGCGGTGAGGGTCAGGTATAACAGGTGGTGGTAACTCACATTTTAGTTAAGCTGTCAACACTTTCTCCTGCATCTTGACCTCCACAGTGGCGGCGTGGTGTGTGGTGGAGGGCGGTCACTGTCGCTGTGGTGGTGGTAACCCTGTCAAAAGCGCTGCCGGAAACCCTACCGGAAGCCTTGCCAGGAGCCCGGCCGGAAGCCCTGCCAGGAGCCCGGCCGGACGCCCTGCCGGACGGCCTGCCAGGAGCCCTGCCGGACGCCCTGCCGAACGCTAAAATAAAACCCTCTCTCAAGAAGACATGGCAGGCGAAGAAGAAGCCTTCAGGTGAGTCATTGGCCACTAGAGATAGTAACCTTAAGGTAATTTCAAGTCAAACGTAATTTGCAGGAAGGTTGCGAGGTGTGGGAAAATCTGACTCTAATATTTTGTAATTAAAATAAAATATTTCGATAGCTGTGAAGGACCACCACTTTTTGAGAAAAAGTGGAAAACAAAATGAGACAATGGATTAAACTGATGCTAAGAACTAGTGTCCTATGGATCTTAGTGAAACTGTATTTCTTATGTAAAGGGAGTCAAATTAACCTGCACAAAATTGGGGGGGTTACATGCTAAAAGATTAATGCATCCCTAACGTTATTCTGGTGCTGGTTCTTCGCCAGAGTAAATATATTATGAAAGTAAATAAGGTTGATTAAATAATATTAATTATAGGTAAATGCACCTCAATATACTACTGGAATAATGAATAGTATATGGTAAATCAATGGGTTAGTATAATTGATCTCGGCAGATCACTAATATAACTACAGAGTTATTACTACTGATAAACATGAACAGTTTAGCTGTAAAACTAAAGTGTAAACAGTTGCCACGCTCCACCGACGACGTGTTGCGTCGAGCAAACTGTTGCACGTGATGGTGGGGAAGCCTAGCACCTCGGGTGGCGTCGACTCGCAGCTGGAAGGCAATTACATTGTAGAAATCTTCTACATAACAAACTACAAGTACATCCTAAATTAAGGAAATCTTCCTAAAAGGTATGATGATCATTCTAGAAATCTCCTGCAAATATTTGTGCAATTTATGTTCAAGCATTGTAAATTTCTTCTACAGAAATTTGAATATAATTAGATTATAAAATTGTTAGAGAAGACACGTACGAGATTTTATTATTTTATATACGGCCTAACGACAACTAGCCTAAATGTTAACGGTGGCCACATGATAACAAAAAGGAAATAATAGTTGCCGAGCCGCGTGTCCGTTGATGTAGAGAACTGTGCAACCCTTCGTCCTCCAGCTGCTGCTTGAAGGGCGTTGACTATGGAATTGCAGATATGTTAGTTCAGGGACACGGCTGTGACGTGCCAGAGGTCGTGGCACCGCTCTGTTGATCGTGGGAGCGAAATACAAACTGTTAGCAAGATCGAAACGTAGATCTCTGTTGCTGGTTGCTAATGGCGTCCGAGTCGCGTGGTGGCTGGTCACGTTCTCCCGTCTTCCTCCTCTTCCCGATTGCGCATGCGCGGCTCTCGATAGACATGTCGAGCGTAAATGGATATATATGTCGGAATTAACTAAGGAAAGAAGAGATGGTGACGAGTATTGATGTCACATTTAATTCTTCTGTGTTATAATATAATTTCGCGTAACATAAATTGGTTTATTAAAGTCACGTAACGAATCGAGGAAATTAAAGTGAAATCATTTCCACTAAATAATTTCCTCTAGAATGTTTAATATCAACTAAATAAAGGAGTTCCAGTAAGCTACGAAATTATACTTATTAGTAAGTAACTATTTTTAGTAAAGGAAATGATAAACTGGATTCTTGTTATAAATCCAACTAAATGTGGAGAGAGTTCATGTTTCTGCCTGTCGCTCCTCACGTCGTCACTCTGACTAGCAAGAATCTGGCAATATGTTTAATATAAATCATGATAATGATTAAATATTCAAGTTAGTAATTTTAGTAACTACTTATGGTTACTTGGTTATTTCCAAGACGAGGAGCAGCAGCACGAAGTCCACACGCGAGCACGCAAACAGTTGAGGGCGCTCGTCCTGAGCGAGCTTGCAGCCATACAGCACAGAGCCCTAATTGGGCCCGTGGACAGTTTACGTGGACTTGTCTGAGGGTCACACTCCCTAGTGACCTCGGATGGAACAGGAAGCCAACGGCTTGTCTATGATTTCCTCTCATTGTTCCTGGGGATTTTTATATCTGGATATTAAACTGGAGTAATGTCTTGACATTTATGGCTTCAGCGGGTAGGCGGCTCCATGGGATTATTACCCTAATAGATGGGTACTTGAACGGCTCTCTCCCACCCTCTCTCTTCCTCTATCACCGCCTCTCCTCTCCTCCACCGTTCCCCTCGTCTCATTTTCACCCTTCTTTTCCCATCCTTCCCTTCTCACCTCTCTTCCATCATCTCTATCTTTCTCCCTTCTTCCCACTCCCAAAAATTCCTATTCTCACCCTCACTCCTCCCCTCTCCTTCACTCTCACCCTCGGATGTCTACTCTCTCCCACCTCTTCTATCTCATGTCTCTCTCTCACTCTTTCTTATAAAAAACTCAAAGGAAAACAAACCCCGATTTCAGGATTCATACAAATGGAAGGGGGTAGCTTTAGATGCTGATATTTCTTAAAATATGGAACTCGGACACACCCCTTTCCTATATCACCCATCTGACATCTTAAGATGTTGTGAGACGCTAGCCCCAAGCCTCTGGTATATTTGAACAAATCCAGTTTATCTGTCTCTTTCCTGCCTTGGACAAATAAATAAACAGACAAGTATTTATTTTACACACACTATTATATATATATATATATATATATATATATATATATATATATATATATATATATATATATATATATATATATATATATATATATATATATATATATATATATATACATATATATATATATATATATATATATATATATATATATATATATATATATATATATATATAAATAAACAACCAATTAATAATTCAATTTCTTTCTTTATTATGCTACCCATCCCGTGGGCGGTGGTGTAAAGGATTACAGAGGCACATAATCGGTTCAGGAACTGAACCCTCTAGTTCGTTTAGCTAAGCAAATAACAATATTTGACGCTAGTTACAAAAATATCAATGTTGTATACACATGTACACAACCTCATACATACATGTACATATATATATATATACGTATACATATATACATACGCATACATATCTAATCACCCGCACAATTACACACATCAATAATCTTTGTGTCACAAGTGACACAAGAGATGTCACAAGTGACACAAGAGGTGTCACAAGTGACACAAGAGGTGTCACAAGTGACACAAAGAGGTGTCACAAGTGACACAAGAGGTGTCACAAGTGACACAAGAGGTGTCACAAGTGACACAAGAGGTGTCACAAGTGACACAAGAGGTGTCACAAGTGACACAAAGAGGTGTCACAAGTGACACAAGAGGTGTCACAAGTGACACAAGAGGTGTCACAAGTGACACAAGAGGTGTCACAAGTGACACAAAGAGGTGTCACAAGTGACACAAGAGGTGTCACAAGTGACACAAGAGGTGTCACAAGTGACACAAGAGGTGTCACAAGTGACACAAAGAGGTGTCACAAGTGACACAAGAGGTGTCACCAGTGACACAAGCGGTGTCACAAGTGTCACAAGAGGTGTCACAAGTGACACAAAGAGGTGTCACAAGTGACACAAGAGGTGTCACAAGTGACACAAGAGGTGTCACAAGTGACACAAGAGGTGTCACAAGTGACACAAAGAGGTGTCACAAGTGACACAAGAGGTGTCACAAGTGACACAAGAGGTGTCACAAGTGACACAAGAGGTGTCACAAGTGACATTACAAGAGGCTCACAACAGTCACTATACGAGGCACTTTACATCTATAGTGAGTCTTTACATCTATAGTGAGTGGAGCCGGTCGGCCGAGCGGACAGCATGCTGGACTTATGATCCTGTGGTCCCGGGGTCGATCCCAGGCGCCGGCGAGAAACAATGGGCAGAGTTTCTTTCACCCTATGCCCCTGTTACCTAGCAGTGAAATAGGTACCTGGGTGTTAGTCAGCTGTCACGGGCTGCTTCCTGGGGGTGGAGGCCTGGTCGAGGACCGGGTCCGCGGGGACACTAAAGCCCCGAAATCATCTCAAGATAACCTCAAGATAGTTACACAGTTACTAGTCTTGCTCCACACCCACCCAACTGGGCGGCAGCTTTACAGTCATGTGCTCCACACCCACCCAACTGGGCGGCAGCTTTACAGTCATGTGCTCCACACCCACCCAACTGGGCGCCAGCTTTACAGTCATGTGCTGCACACCCACCCAACTGGGCGGCAGCTTTACAGTCATGTGCTCCACACCCACCCAACTGGGCGGCAGCTTTACAGTCATGTGCTCCACACCCACCCAACTGGGCGGCAGCTTTACAGTCATGTGCTCCACACCCACCCAACTGGGCGGCAGCTTTACAGTCATGTGCTCCACACCCACCCAACTGGGCGGCTGCTTTACAGTCATGTGCTCCACACCCACCCAACTGGGCGACAGCTTTACAGTCATGTGCTCCACACTCACCCAACTGGGCGGCAGCTTTACAGTCATGTGCTCCACACCCACCCAACTGGGCGGCAGCTTTACAGTCATGTGCATGCATTACCTACAGTAAGCAAATTTTAGATACTTCGCTAAAATTTCGGGCAGCAGATCATTATGAATGAAGTACTTACACATTTCTTGGACACTATTGATGGTGTTATCTCTAAATTCCGCAATTTTTTCACATTCCATTATATAATGACGCAAAGTATGCGAATAGTTCTGCTGACAGAGTTTACATTTAGTCAGATCTACATCATCAGATGTTACAAACTGCCAGAGGTACTTGTAGCCAGGCCTAAGCCTAGCAGTGGTAACATCTAGAAGTCTGTTAACATTATTAGATGACCCATAGACGTGCGGTTCTTCATGCATAATAGAACGATGATAGATGAAGTAACTGGTGTGAATTTCACTTTGCCTCAAGTCTCCGAAATTTAGTTGATGTTCCTGGGATATTGCTGCCCTCAGGCTGCTCAAAGGCAGTCCAAGATGGTAATCAATTCCCTCTTTACGAGCAAAAGTCTTGGCTAGCTCATCAGTTCTATCATGCATTCGGAGACCAATATGGGAAGGAATCCACAGGAGACAAACTCTGACTCCATCATTGATTATTTCATTATATCTGTGTCTAGCTTCAGAGATAAGCACGTCACAGTTATGCCTTAGGGAGCTGAGGGCAGTCAAGAATGACAAGGAGTCACTTACAATTAGCGTGTCAACTTTGGATTCATATACGCGCTCGAGTGCAAGGATTATGGCAAACAATTCTGTTTGAAGAGTGGAGGCCCAGTTACTTAGTCTCGCTCCACACTCATGGGAGAAGGAACCATCTCTCCCTGTCACAGCAACTGCACTTCCAGCTGCACCATGGGACTGATGCAAGGATCCATCAGTGTAAATAATCTAGGAAAGGGAGCGCTCTCTGACTAAAGCATCAATTTGTCTTAAGGCATTGTACTTTGCTTCTTGTCGAAGCAAGGACTGTTCTTTAATCAGCTTCTTAGGTGGGAAAGGCGGGACAGTAATTTGGAAAGGAGTGATCTCCCATGGGGCAGGAAAGTGTTGTTGTTGTCTCTCTTGGTAGGGGTGATGAAAGTTATACATTCTGAGCACAGTGGCAGTTTTGGTAATCCATTTGAAGGGATGCTGACCTTCAAGGAAGAAGGCTTGGAGGGCTTCCGTGCAGGGGTTAGGGTGGGTTAGCCTAAGCATCTTGATACCAATTGAAGCATTAATTTCAGTGATACGATCACTTACACATGAAATATTCAGTTCCTTGCTCAAGTTTAGTAATTTAGTTGTACGGGGGCATCCGAGGATAATCCTCATGGCATCGTTTTGCATCTTTTCCAGCCTCCAAGCATTCTCTCAGGCACTAGAGCAAACATGGGTGCAGCATAATCAATCAGAGACCTAATATAATAAAGATTAAATTGTTTAGTAATGGCTTTCATACATCCAAGAAGCAATAGCGCAATTGATTATGTTACCCCTAAAGTTAATAGTAGAAAATGGTAGAATATAGAAAACTAAAAATATATTGGGTCGACTAATATAATATAGCGTTTTGCGTATAAGTATAGTTTATTTATATATCAGTTTTTTGCATTCGTGTACAATTAATTAATAAATAATAATAATAATAAATATATTAATTGTAATAGTAATAATTAATTAATTAATTAATAATAATTATAATTCATTGTGTTTGGGGGTCCAGAAAGCCAGAGTGCATTCATACATGTTAGTCTTTTAACGAGGTAACCCCCGCCCCCATAAGGTCTAATTACTGACCACGCCCAGGATCTAACCGCAGAACAACCTGACTAACTCCTGAGTACCCACTTACTGCTAGGTGAAGAGTACATTAGGTGACAGGAAACGTGCCCAATCATACAGTTCCGTCACGCCTGGGGATCGAACCTGGGATCCTTAATTGTGGATCGAGAACTTAGTCACTGCACTATTGAATTTACCTGTGGACCTGTGTCGCTCTAGTGGCCCCGACGAGCGCGGGAAGCCCTCGGTGGGCCCCATTTGTCCCGGATAATGTATTTTGTTATCAATATTTTTTCAAACTGAAGTAATGGCTTACCTTGAGGTTACCTTGAGGTGCTTCCGGGGCTTAGCGTCCCCGCGGCCCGGTCGTCGACCAGGCCTCCTGGTTGCCGGACTGATCAACCAGGCTGTTGGACGCGGCTGCTCGCAGCCTGACGTACGAGTCACAGCCTGGTTGATCAGGTATCCTTTGGAGGTGCTTATCCAGTTCTCTCTTGAACACTGAGGGGTCGGCCAGTTATGCCCCTTATGTGTAGTGGAAGCGTGTTGAACAATCTCGGGCCTCTGATGTTGATAGTTCTCTCTCAGAGTACCAGTTGCACCTCTGTTTTTCAACGGGGGTATTCTGCACATCCTGCCATGTCTTCTGGTCTCATGTGATGTTATTTCTGTGTGCAGGTTTGGGACCAGCCCCTCTAATATTTTCCACGTGTAAATTATTATATACCTCTCCCGCCTGCGCTCAAGGGAGTACAGTTTTAGGCTCTTTAGTCGGTCCCAATAGTTTAGATGTTTTACTGAGTGGATTCTAGCAGTAAAGGATCTCTGCACGCTTTCCAGGTCAGTAATTTCTCCAGCTTTGAAAGGTGCTGTCATTGTGCAGCAGTACTCCACTCTAGAGAGCACAAGCGTTTTGAAAAGTATCATCATCGGTATAGCATCTCTAGTGTGAAAAGTTCTTGTTATCCAACCTGTCATTTTTCTTGCAGTTGTGACGGCTACTTTATTGTGTTCTTTAAAGGTAAGGTCTTCCGACATGAGTACACCCAGATCCTTTACATTGCCTTTTCGTTCTATGTTATGATTTTCCTGAGTTTTGTACGTGGTTTTCGTTTTTATATTTTCATTTTTTCCATAGCGCATGAGCTGGAACTTATCTTCGTTAAACACCATATTATTTTCTGTAGCCCATAGAAAGACCTGATCTACATCTGACTGGAGGTTCGCCGTGTCCTCTATGTTGCCTACTCTCATGAAGATCCTAGTGTCATTTGCAAAGGATGATACAGTGCTATAGGTTGTGTTCTTGTCTATGTCCGAAATGAGGATGAGAAAAAGTACTGGAGCAAGCACAGTACCCTGGGGGACTGAGCTCTTCACGGTTGATGGGCTGAATTTTATTTTGTTGACTATTACACATTGGGTTCTGTTGGTCAGGAAATTGTAGATCCATCTGCCTATTTTTCCGGTAATTCCTTTTGAACGCATTTTATGTGCAATAACACCATGGTCACATTTATCAAAAGCTTTTGCGAAATCTGTGTAAATTACATCCGCGTTATGTTTGTCTTCCATAGCATCTAATGCCATATGATAGTGGTCCAGCAACTGCGACAGGCAAGAGCGCCCTGTTCTGAAACCATGTTGTCCGGGGTTATGGAGTTGCTGTGCTTCCATGTATTTTGTGATTTTACTTCTTAGCACTCTCTCAAAATTTTTTATGATGTGCGATGTTAGCGCTATCGGTCTGTAATTTTTTGCCTCTGCCTTATTTCCTCCTGTATGAAGTGGTGCTATCTCTGCTGTTTTCAGTATATCAGGAATAACGCCGGTATCTAGGCTTTGTCTCCACAGAATGTGGAGGGCCTGCGATAGTGGTTTTTTACAGTTCTTTATGAATATGGAGTTCCAAGAATCCGGGCCTGGTGCAGAGTGCATAGGCATACTGTTTATGGCTTCTTCAAAATCCAGTGGGGATAGGGTGACGTCTGATATATGATTTGATGTTGGTATTGTATCCATGAAAAATTCATTTGGGGTATCAATCTTTAGTGCGTTTAATGGCTCGCTGAAAACAGAGTCGTACTGCGTCCTCAGTAGCTCGCTCATTTCTTTGTTGTCATCGGTGAAAGTTCCATCTCCCTTTCGCAGGGGCCCGATACTAGATGTGGTTTTTGATCTTGATTTTGCACAGGAGAAAAAAAATTTCGGATTTCTTTCTATTTCACTGATGGCCTTTTGCTCTCTTTGCCTCTCCTGGGTTCTGTATGATTCTTGTAGCTTCCGTTCAATTGTTTCTATTTCTCTACCTAACCTTCTTCGCCGTTCTTGAGATAGGGTGTGACTCCCAAGTTGTTCCGCGATTCGTTTTCTTCGCCTATATAGGGAACGACGTTCCCGTTCCAATCTGCATCTCTTCCTCTTTTTTCTAAGAGGTATGCGGTTTGAACATATTTCTAGTGCTACTGACCTTATTTTTTCCAGGCACTGGTTCAGGTTTGCATTTCCTAGCTGTTCTTCCCAGTTTATTTCTGTGAAGTCCTGGTTTATTCGCTCCCAGTTTATCTGTTTATTATTGAAGTTGAATTTGCTGAAATCTCCTCCACCGGGAATCTGGACTGGTTTTGAAGGTCTACTCCCCATGGTTGTCATAACTTCAATTAAGTTGTGATCTGAGTAACAGGTATTTGTAATCATTATGTTCCTGATCAATTCATCATTATTAGGGAAAATGAGGTCCAGCGTGTTCTCCTTCCTAGTTGGTTCTACTATTTGCTGGTTTAAGGCAAACCTGTCGCACAACCGTAGCAGGTCATTTGCATGTGCCTGTTCATTTAGGCTACTTCCTGGTATTCTTTCTGATATTACTGTATTAGCCAGGTGCTTCCATTTCAGGTGCCGTAGGTTGAAGTCCCCAAGCAGGATGATGTTCGGAGCCGGATTTGTGAGGTTTTCCAAGCAGTGTTCTATTTTCATTAGTTGGTCTTTAAACTGCTGAGGGTTTGCCTCCGGTGACTTATATACAAGGACAATAACTACATTTAGAATATCTATTTTGACTATCAGCACTTCCACCATATCATTTGAGGTGTTTAGCAGCTCAGTACAGATGAGTGTGTCTTTGATGTAGAGGCTGACCCCACCCTGAAGCCGGTGTTTCCTATCACATCTGAAAAGATTGTACTCTGAGATCCATATTTCACCATCATGGTAGTCCTTTGTGTGGGTTTCTGTTAGGGCTGCAAACACTGCATTTGCCTCATGAAGGAGACCATCTATAAATTGAACTTTGTTGGTTTTGCGTGTTTTTATACCCTGGATGTTGGCAAATATAAATGATGTTATCGTGTTAGTGGAAGTGCTGGAAGCCTTACTTGGTGTTAATATCTGAGGCTCTGATAAGGATGCCACTGTGTTTGCGTCCAGGGTGTGTCGTTTTGGAAGTGATTCGTCCAGTTTTGGTAGTAGGACGGGTGTTGTCTGGCGTAGTATGTGGGTACCGACCTGTGAGATTTATATTTATTTAATTTATATGAATTTATATTTACGTTAATTTATATACTTCGATAGCAATTTGTATAATGATAAGTGGACTGTATTTCTGCAATAATCTCTTAATCTCACAAATCGATCCTCTACACATTAGGGGGGGTTTATATTAATTTATATATATGCAGCCAATCAAACTACAGTAATAGACTACATACATTGAAGAGGTTCCTTATCTTATAGTACAGCAGGTTAGTCCACCAGGTATAACTAGGGTGTAGACACCAAATTATCCTCTTTGAGGTAGCTTCCATCACCCAGTAACTGGTGCACAAAGTCTTGCTTCCTCGTCTTGACCTGTTAAAAGGGCGCTAGCTGTAAAGCCAGAATCCTATATATGACAAGTATTTCAGAGAAAACACTGTACATGGAACAATGAAGACCTGGCTTAATTACCTTTAGTTTGAGGCTATATCATGCTCTAACCGACTAACCCTACCCAATGACATTAATGGCCACTAATGATAGATAATGGGTTTCGGAAAGAACACTTAACTTGATTTGATGACAGCGTGTTGATAATGGTACACCTTTGGTTTCCATAACACTACGTCCAAGTAAAATTAACAGGAGCCGTATTTGCTCCCATGTGCCTCTGGTCAAGTATAAACAATGGCTGCCCCTTCCTCACCCTGACACCTGGCTTACATTGTCCACATGACAGAAAGTGATAGAAGGGTCACATTTACTCTACTTTACTATTGATAATTAAGTTAATTTATATGAGATGTTTTTATGATGGTAAAGTCCAAAGACTAATGTATTTAAAAATAATTCCCAGCAGAATAGGTGGTGAATTATAATAGTATGTGGTGATGATATCCCGTTTTCTTTAGACGGTAATTCCACTACAAGTTACGTTTTCTATGGGTTAACTTGTTTATACAACACAGCTATTATCTGTCTGTATGATATATTAAATGGTGTCGGATTTTCCAACATAATTCCCCAGGGGCTGCTCACGGGTCGAAGTCCTATTTAGAACAGACGAACACCGATACTCCTCCTTCGAATTATTACATTAATTTGATGTTAGTAGTTAGTAACCACACATTTGTGCGTCTGTTCGTACAGGACGGATGTGCCGTACTAGAGTTGCAGGGGTTAGAAGTCTAATGCGATTTCATTTCCCTGTCAACTCTTGAAAGGCTAATATTCAAGCCTAATTACATATTATTTAACCCAGAAGACTGGATGTGATCAAGTACTACAGTCAAGTATGATTCAGGGACTGCAGTGAGATCAGTGACATTGGTCGCAGTGACTTGTAGCTGGTTTAGGCTACTGTTCACTGATTTGCCACTGAGGCCTCATGTACTCATCTTCAGCTTTATATGATGATACTAACATCAACCTCTGTTGGTATAGTCAGCTGTAATCTCCTTAGTATAATGCTACTGGAGAAATATAATCAGCTGACAAATCTAGATTTCTACTGGTATTGTTTATCTGCAGGCATAGGTCTCCTCAGGCTTAATACTGGGCCTGAGAGTAATTTACCTCCTGCAGAGTTTAACATGGTTATACCCTGATATTTAGTAGGGCTACCGATGAATCGATGACAATAGTCTGTCCCTACAAGGAGACCGAAGTCGGTGAGGTGATCAGACTTAATATTATCTGCCAATTTTATTCCTCTATTTCTCAGGAATTTGGCTGTTGCTCTCAGACCTTGAACTTGTAGGTCTACTGGTATTTTGTCCACCACAATGGCTTGTACTCGACAGACGTACCTGCCTAAACGTACTGATGGTTGTACCACCTGGTAGACTTGAGGTCCTGCATCTGTTACAAACCCTGAGATGTTGAATGACATCTGGGCTACAGGCCTTAATTGTAGTTCATCTGCCAACTTTTTAGTGACATATGTTCTCTGGGATCCTTGATCAAACAACCCACGGGTATGGACCTTGGCCCTCTTATTCAGGATGGTAATTTGGGCAGTAGGCAAAGTCGTATTACCTTTAGACTTTGCCGATTGGACACTCTTTGTTTGTTGCACCTTGCAGTACTGTACTGTGGTGGGAATGCTATCTTCCACCTTGGGTCTTGAATACGTTAATTTCGTATATTTGCACAGTGCTGCATGGTGTCTACCTCTTCTACACCTGTTGCAGGTGTTGAATTGGGTATCACAATAGTCTATGTTGTGTGACTTGAGACACCTTGAACATCTCCCTAATTCCTGGAGTCGCTCAATACGAGTGTCTCTGGTTGGATAATTAGCACAACAGTATGTTGAATGTTTCTTTTTGCAGAACATACATGTCCCCCAGCCTACTGCACGTTGGAAGTTACCGGTTTGGGTGAACTAGTAACAGTAGGCTTGGAGGTTGCTGCTGCATTGTCAGATTTGCTGCAACTTGATGTTTGAGTAATTGACTGATGTTTATTTGGGGTAGTTGTTTTACCCTTTAATTGACTATTATTTTCTATTTCTGAAGGCTTGCAAGAGGCTTTAACTTCCTCATTTGCTCGTCGTTTGTTTATGATGGAATGTAAACCTTCAGTGATGTCCTGTACTGTCAGGATGGTGTTATGTTGATGTGCATATAATTCATCTAGTATATCGCTGGACAATTTTCGTTGCAGGACTACTTTGGTCATCCATTCACTAGTAGTTATATCAACCTTAAGACTGAATATTCTTAGTAGTGACTCAAACTCCATGCTGAAGGATTGTAATGAGTCAGCAGTCTGATCAGGTTGAGGTAAATCCAGCAATTGTAGTACTAGATGTATGACAGTTTTCTCATTGCCAGCATTATCCATACTGGCTAGTTGGTGAAGCCTTGTGGGGCTTGTACTTGGGCTGCTCATAATACTGAACAAACACTAATGGTAGCCTAGGGTAAATTCTGCACTCACTAGGCAATAATCCTACCTCTAGTAGAGGTTAGCACTTAAAATTAATACACATTATATATATACAATAATACACACTAATGATTTGAGTGATAAACCAGTGTCACTGGAAGTACCTTTAGGTTAGCTCCTCTATATCACCCTAGGATGGAAGAGACACTAATTAATCACTCAAAGGTGTAATGATCATAAGTAAATTATTATATATACAACTCAACTCGAGTTGATAAAAATTACACCCAAAATAGGGTCTGCACCATTCATTAATGGTGTTAGGTTGTTGAATATAGTACAACTGACTATGGTAATAATGGGACTAGTATGAACAATAATAGTTCAACTAGTCAATGGTTAATATCCTACCCTATTGTGGGTTGGCAATTAGTAAATATTATACTGTGATCACTAGTGCAATATATATTAAATAATTCTCTATTTTGGAGAAATAATATACACAATTATTGATAATGGCCTCTTAATTAGCCTCTATGAAACTTCTAATATTATCTAGAAGTATTAAATATTATTAGTGACCTCGCGAAATAAAGTCAACAAAATTCATAGATAATCTCTCGCGAAATTTAACACCACGAAATCCGTGAACAATCTCGCGACACAGTCACTAATTTGGCTGGCTTCTATATTAGCGCTGTCATTTCACAGAATAACACACCACCAAATCTGTGGGTGTACATGAAACCGCTGACGAAGCTGAACTCAGTTGAGGGGGGGCTCGTGAACTCGCACGAGACTACGCCGCCGTCTTTGACTGGCTTTGTTTAAATCACACTGCACTAGTTTATGTAATGAATCCACTGGTTAACTGGTTCATCCGGTACTAAGATGACCAAATGTGGGTTCAAAGGACCGAATATTCCGGTTCCGAAGGTCCAAATAATTCGGTTTCGAAGGACCAAATAATGTGGGTACCGACCTGTGAGATTTATATTTATTTAATTTATATGAATTTATATTTACGTTAATTTATATACTTCGATAGCAATTTGTATAATGATAAGTGGACTGTATTTCTGCAATAATCTCTTAATCTCACAAATCGATCCTCTACACATTAGGGGGGGTTTATATTAATTTATATATATGCAGCCAATCAAACTACTGTAATAGACTACATACATTGAAGAGGTTCTTTATCTTATAGTACAGCAGGTTAGTCCACCAGGTATAACTAGGGTGTAGACACCAAATTATCCTCTTTGAGGTAGCTTCCATCACCCTGGTAACTGGTACACAAAGTCTTGCTTCCTCGTCTTGACCTGTTAAAAGGGCGCTAGCTGTAAAGCCAGAATCCTATATATGACAAGTATTTCAGAGAAAACACTGTACATGGAACAATGAAGACCTGGCTTAATTACCTTTAGTTTGAGGCTATATCATGCTCTAACCGGCTAACCCTACCCAATGACATTAATGGCCACTAATGATAGATAATGGGTTTCGGAAAGAACACTTAACTTGATTTGATGACAGCGTGTTGATAATGGTACACCTTTGGTTTCCATAACACTACGTCCAAGTAAAATTAACAGGAGCCGTATTTGCTCCCGTGTGCCTCTGGTCTAGTATAAACAATGGCTGCCCCTTCCTCACTGACGCCTGGCTTACATTGTCCACATGACAGAAAGTGATAGAAGGGTCACATTTACTCTACTTTAATATTGATAATTAAGTTAATTTATATGAGATGTTTTTATGATGGTAAAGTCCAAAGACTAATGTATTTAAGAATAATTCCCAGCAGAATAGCTGGTGAATTATAATAGTATGTGGTGATGATATCCCGTTTTCTTTAGACGGTAATTCCACTACAAGTTACGTTTTCTATGGGTTAACTTGTTTATACAACACAGCTATTATCTGTCTGTATGATATATTAAATGGTGTCGGATTTTCCGACATAGTACCTGTGTGCTTGTTGATAGTTTGTATTCCAGTCTTGTGGGTATCTCCCTTCCCCTCTGTAATCCTGTAGTGGTTCCATCTGACTGTTCCTCTCTCTTATATTTACTACTCTGTTTCTGCCTTCCTCTAAAAAATTTCCAGTAGTGTCATATTGATCTTCCCGTCTATAACGCTGTGTACTCTCACGTGGAATTCCGGACACTGAAGATTGTAGCATTTTTTGTCCCTAATTGAAAATTGACATAATTTAGGGTGGAAGTATCTACACCCTGTTCCAAAACGGCATGTACCCCTCGTCAACATGTTCCTGCATTTTCGAGGATGCAGAAAATGGTACTTTGCTCCTAATTTTCCATATTTGCATATTCCTTTAGCGTAGAATTTGCAAATGTGTTCCGGTTTTGCGTTTTTCAAGGTATTTATATCTGTGACTGTCTTGTCTACCTCTTTATTGCAGCCATCTCCGTTTTTCGTCCCAATTCCTTCATTTATGCACTCTGTCTCACTGTTGCTCTCATTGTTTATATTATCTGGCTCTGTAATATTGCTGTTATTTTGTACCACAATACCCTCTTCCTCCACATTACTGCTAACACACACCACTAAGACAGGTGTGTGTTAGAGGGAGACTTGCCGCACCACCGGGGGCGGTGTGTTGTGTTGTGGTGTAGGTAGAGGAGCGGCCACTAAGACAGGTGTGTTAAAGGGAGACTTGCCGCACCACCGGGGGCGGTGTGTTGTGTTGTGGTGTAGGTAGAGGAGCGGCCACTAAGACAGGTGTGTTAGAGGGAGACTTGCCGCACCACCGGGGGCGGTGTGTTGTGTTGTGGTGTAGGTAGAGGAGCGGCCACTAAGACAGGTGTGTTAGAGGGAGACTTGCCGCACCACCGGGGGCGGTGTGTTGTGTTGTGGTGTAGGTAGAGGAGCGGCCACTAAGACAGGTGTGTTAAAGGGAGACTTGCCGCACCACCGGGGGCGGTGTGTTGTGTTGATGGCGTCAGCTGATCCTTGGTGTTGGGGCGAGGCTGTTGTTGTCTGTGTTCAGCTGTTGGTGGCGCCAGGTATAAATGTGGCGCGGGTCAGATGTGACCCAATGTGTTGGTCGACTGGAGATTTTTAGTCAGAGTGCTTAAGAGGCTGACATAACTTAAACGATGGCAATTGACCCCTTTCAACCAATGACACTATACCAACCTCCTTGTTTCATGTTTGAACAGACAGACAGACAGACAGACAGACAGACAGACAGTATATTGCTTGTATTATTGTATTCGGCTTAAATGACAAAGTTGTCTAGATATATATTAAACTTCTTATCAATCTCTTTTGTTATGATTTATACTCACACACGTGACTCACCTCTCACCCACTGTTCATCAACAGGTGACTCACCTCTCACCCACTGTTCATCAACAGGTGACTCATCTCTCACCCACTGTTCATCAACAGGTGACTCACCTCTCATCCACTGTTCATCAACAGGTGACTCACCTCTCACCCACTGTTCATCAACAGGTGACTCACCTCTCACCCACTGTTCATCAACAGGTGACTCATCTCTCATCCACTGTTCATCAACAGGTGACTCACCTCTCACCCACTGTTCATCAACAGGTGACTCACCTCTCACCCACTGTTCATCAACAGGTGACTCATCTCTCATCCACTGTTCATCAACAGGTGACTCACCTCTCATCCACTGTTCATCAACACGTGACTCACCTCTCATCCACTGTTCATCAACAGGTGACTCACCTCTCATCCACTGTTCATCAACAGGTGACTCACCTCTCACCCACTGTTCATCAACAGGTGACTCACCTCTCATCCACTGTTCATCAACACGTGACTCACCTCTCACCCACTGTTCATCAACAGGTGACTCACCAGCCCAGCTGCCAACTTCCTGGGTCAACAGGAACCTTGTCGCGTCACTCCTCCCTCCCTCCACTCACCCTAGTAGGGCCCCCTCCCTCCCTCCTCCGCCTCTCCCTCAACCCCCCACTGCTGGCTCTACCCACTCCCTCCCGCCTCCCAGGCTCTCACCACATCCTCCTGCTCGGGTCTCGACCTCTACATACCCTCCCTCAGCGTCTTCGAGCCCCGTCCCTCCTCCTGTAGGGGTGTGTGTGGTGGGGGGCGGGAGGGTGGTGAGGGAGGGGTCCATGGAGGCTCTGGAGGGGGGCGTGTGTGGGGTGCGACGCTGCCGCAGGTACGGAGACGCCGTCGTCCTGGAGCACGAGACGTAAGTACACATATTGGCAGGGGTTATGGAGGGAACATGTGTCACCTGTGTTGTTCTGGGACACATGTTCCTGGGACACATGTTCCTGGGACACATGTTCCTGGCTGTCGTGACCCGTGACCCCGGCAAAAATGAGGACCTGAAACATAATACAGGGAACAAAACACAATCGAATCTGTCCATAATAGGTCAACAGCATGTCAAGGATTTGGGAATAATGATGTCCGACGACCTAACGTTGAGGGAGCATAACCAAGTAAGTATTGCGTCAGCCAGAAAAATGATCGGATGGATTACGAGAACCTTCAAATCCAGGGATCCCATCACAATGGTTGTACTCTTCAAGTCACTTGTGTTGTCCCGTCTCGAGTACTGCTCAGTACTCACTTCCCCCTTCAGAGCAGGAGAGATTGCTGAAATAGAGGGAATACAGAGAACATATACGGCACGCATAGACGAGATAAAACACCTAAATTATTGGGATCGTCTCAAAGCTCTCCAATTGTACTCACTAGAAAGGAGACGAGAGAGATATCAAATAATATACACATGGAAGATACTGGAGGGCCATGTTAAATCTACACAGTAAAATAACAACGTACTGGAGTGAACGATATGGAAGAAAATGCAGAATAGAACCAGTGAAGAGCAGAGGTGCCATAGGCACAATCAGAGAACACTGTATAAACATCAGAGGTCCGCGGTTGTTCAACGTCCTCCCAGCGACTATAAGAAATATTGCCGGAATAAATAATATTCTTCAAGAGAAAATTAGATAGTTTTCTAAAAGAAGTTTCGGACCAACCGGGCTGTGGTGGGTATGTCGGACTGCGGCCGCTCCAAGCAACAGCCTGGTGGACCAAACTCTCACAAGTCGAGCCTGGCCTCGGGCCGGGCTTGGGAAGTAGAAGAACTCCCAGAACCCCATCAACCAGGTATCAACCAGGTGTGTGTTGTTCTGGGACACATGTTCCTGGCTGGCACTAGAAGCCAGGAACCTGGAATGGACATGGGGCCTCTATTGCCGTGCTTAAAATGATGTACACAGCCTATGTGCGCTCCGTCATAGACTATGCCGCACCAGTTCTGTGCACCTACTCCCAAAGCGATATGAAAAGGCTCGAAAGCATACAAAATGAAGCCATGACAATCATTCTTGGAATTCCAAGAACTGCCAAAACGTCGAACCTACGAGAGGAATTGTCCCTCCCCAGTGTTTAAAGCAGAAGTAGGGAACTGAATGCTGAACTTGCAATTAGGATAGCCAGATTCGAGATCCCTATTACAATGATATTGCCATGAAAAAAGTGAGTTCTGTGCTATTCACAGGAGGAAACAGGAGAAGCAAAATATGGCATCACAGATCAGTCTGCTACCTGGAAGAGCTTCACCTGCTTGAGCAAGCCCGTGAGCTCCTGCCTGTAGAGAGGTTACCTCCCTGGGAGGATGACTCATGCAAGATTATCATCAATGAAATGAGAAACGAAAACGTCTAACATGTTACCACAAGAAATGAGGCACAAGTATCTCGAGGATATTGATAAAGAAGCCGGAGATGAACTAGATCAAATCTACACTGACGAGTCATCTAATCCTGCCAGGGCTGGTACAACATGTACTGTAATTAGCAGTAATGCCTTTCAACGCGGAAATGAAAGAAACGCGCGTATTGAGAACTATGGCTCTTCAAGGCAAGCAGAGCTGACATTGTCATAGCGTTAAGGTCTCTTGAACGGAACACTTGTAACACCGCAGTGATCTCCACTGACTCAAAAGCAGCACTAAAAACCCAAAATAAAAATCCGGCAAAAAACCTTGCGACTGAGCAGTCAGGGGGACTGAGTGGTCAGGGGGACTGAGTGATCAGGGGGACTGAGTGGTCAGGGGGACTGAGTGATCAGGGGGACTGAGTGATCAGGGGGACTGAGAGGTCAGGGGGACTGAGTGGTCAGGGGGGACTGAGTGGTCAGGGGGGACTGAGAGGTCAGGGGGACTGAGTGGTCAGGGGGGACTGAGTGGTCAGGGGGACTGAGAGGTCAGGGGGACTGAGTGATCAGGGGGACTGAGTGGTCAGGGGGGACTGAGTGGTCAGGGGGACTGAGTGGTCAGGGGGACAGAGTGGTCAGGGGGACTGAGAGGTCAGGGGGACTGAGTGGTCAGGGGGGACTGAGTGGTCAGGGGGGACTGAGTGGTCAGGGGGGACTGAGTGGTCAGGGGGGACTGAGTGGTCAGGGGGACTGAGTGGTCAGGGGGGACTGAGTGGTCAGGGGGGACTGAGTGGTCAGGGGGGACTGAGTGGTCAGGGGGACTGAGTGGTCAGGGGGACTGAGTGGTCAGGGGGGACTGAGAGGTCAGGGGGACTGAGTGGTCAGGGGGGACTGAGTGGTCAGGGGGACTGAGTGGTCAGGGGGACTGAGTGGTCAGGGGAACTGAGTGGTCAGGGGGGACTGAGTGGTCAGGGGGACTGAGAGGTCAGGGGGACTGAGTGGTCAGGGGGACTGAGTGGTCAGGGGGACTGAGTGGTCAGGGGGAACTGAGAGGTCAGGGGGACTGAGTGGTCAGGGGGGACTGAGTGGTCAGGGGGACTGAGTGGTCAGGGGGACTGAGTGGTCAGGGGAACTGAGTGGTCAGGGGGGACTGAGTGGTCAGGGGGACTGAGAGGTCAGGGGGACTGAGTGATCAGGGGGACTGAGTGGTCAGGGGGGACTGAGAGGTCAGGGGGACTGAGTGCTCAGGGGGACTGAGAGGTCAGGGGGACTGAGAAGTCAGGGGGACTGAGTGGTCAGGGGGACTGAGAGGCCAGGGGGGACTGAGTGGTCAGGGGGACTGAGTGGTCAGGGGGACTGAGAGGTCAGGGGGACTGAGAGGTCAGGGGGACTGAGTGGTCAGGGGGACTGAGTGGTCATGTCGGAAAATCCGACACCATTTAATAATCATACAGATAATAGCTGTATTACCAACAAGTTACCCATAGAAAACGTAACTTGTAGTGGAATTACCGTCTATAGAAAACGGGATATCATCACCACATACTATTATAAATCACCACCTATTATGCTGGGAATTATTCTTAAATACATTAGTCTTTGGACTTTACCATCATAAAAACATCTTACATAAATTAACTTAATTATCAATATTAAAGTAGAGTAAATGTGACCCTTCTATCACTTTCTGTCATGTGGACAATGTAAGCCAGGCGTCAGGGAGGAAGGAGGGCAGCCATTGTTGAGACTAGACCAGAGGCTCTCGGGAGCAAATTCGGCTCCTGTTAATTTTACTTGGACGTAGTGTTATGGAAACCAAAGGTGTACCATTATCACACGCTGTCAACAAATTCAAGTTAAGTGTTCTTTCCGAAACCCATGTATCTTTCATTTATGGCCATTAATGTCATTATATAGGGTGACCCGGTTAGAACGCGAGGCAGCCTCAAACTAAAGGTAATTAAGCCAGGTCTTCATGTTCCATGTACAGTTTTCTCTGAAATACTTGTCATTTATAGAATCTGGCTTTACAGCTAGCGCCCTTTTGACAGGTCAAGACGAGGAAGCATATGCTTTGTGCATCAGTTACCTGGGTGATGGAAGCTACCTCAAAGAGGATAATTTGGTGTCTTCACCCTAGTTATACCTGGTGGACTAAAGCTTGCTGTACAAATAAGATAAGGAACCTTTTCAATGTATGTAGTCTAATTCTGTAGTTTGATTGGCTGCATATATATTCAATTAATATAAACCCCCCCCTAATGTGTAGAGGATCGATTTGTGAGATTATGAGATTATTGCAGAAATACAGTCCACTTATCATTATACAAATTGCTATCGAAGTATATAAATTAACGTAAATATAAATTCATATAAATTAAATAAATATAAATCTCACAGGTCGGTTCCCACATTATTTGGTCATCTTCGAACCGGATGACGGATTATTTGATCCTATGAACCCACATTTGGTCATCTTAGTACCGGATGAACCAGTTAACCAGTGGATTCATTAAATATACTAGTGCAGTGTTATTTAAACAAAGCCAGCAGTCAATGACAGCGGCGAAGCCTCGTGGGAGCTCAGGAGCCCCCCCTCAACTGAGTTCAGCTTCGTCAGTGGTTTCATGCACACCCACAGATATTTGGTGGCGTGTTATTTCGTGAAATGACAGCGCTAATATAGAAGCCAGCCAAATTAGTGGCTGTGTCCTCGCAAGATTGTTCACGGATTTTGTGGTGTTAAATTTCGCGAGAGATTATCTACGTATTTTGTGGAGTTTATTTCGCGAGGTCACTAATAATATTTAATACTTCTTGATAATATTAGAAGTTTCATAGAGGCTAATTAAGAGGCTATTATCAATAATTGTGTATATTATTTCTCCAAAATAGAGAATTTTTTAATATAAATTGCACTAGTGATCACAGTATAATATTTACTAATTGCCAACCCACAACAGGGTAGGATATTAACATTGACTAGTTGAACTATTATTGCTCATCCTAGTCCCATTATTACCATAGTCAGTTGTACTATATTGATCAACCTAACACCATTAATGAATGGTCCAGACCCTATTTTGGGTGTAATTTTTATCAACTCGAGTTGAGTTGTATATATAATAATTTACTTATGATCATTACACCTTTGAGTGATTAATTAGTGTCTCTACCATCCTAGGGTGATATAGAAGAGCTAACCTAAAGGTACTTCCATGACACTGGTTTATCACTCAAATCATTAGTGTGTATGATTGTATATATATAATGTGTATTAATTTTAAGTGCTAACCTCTAGTAGAGGTAGGATTATTGCCTAGTGAGTTCGGAATTTAACCCTAGGCTACCATCAGTACTTGCTCACAATTTATGAGCCAGTGGTGCCCAATTAACAAGTCACCATGACTAATCCACAGAAAGCAAAGCGTGCTTTAATATCAAGCAAACGCCAACTAACAAGGGATCTCAACCAATATGAACAGTTGTTATATGAACCTGTAATTAATTATCATCGGTTGAAAATACCACTGTTACAGATTCAAACCCAATTGCATATATTGAAAGCAAATAGGAAATCTTACCAAAATCAAGTCCACGACGACGTAGTAGTTGAAGATGTGGAACCATTCCTGTCTGACCTAGCACAATATGAAGAAGAAACTCAAGGCAGGTTGGAACATTTACACAGGATAATTGAATCAGAACAATTAGCAAGTACATCAAATAAAGTAGATAATGTTATGGATGATCTGGATCTTTTTGAGAATAAATGTCAAGCCAGATTAGATCCTTAAATCAACAAGGATAAAGCTTCACCCAGTAAAGCTTCACCCACTACAGCTTCACATAATATTATACCACCAGAAATTAAGCAGTTCTCAGACAATTTATCCACAGTCTCTGTGGATTCTGAAAACCCAATACCTGAGGCTACTAAGTTAACATGCCTCCAAACTAGAGGTGAAGCTGAACCAGTAGTAGAAAATGTAAATGAAAATAGCGACAGCACTAATTTCCCAGTCCAGCTTCCTAGGAACAATGCTGGCAATGAGAAAACTGTCATACATCTTGTACTACAATTGCTGGATTTACCTCAACCTGATCAGACTGCTGACTCATTACAATCCTTCAGCATGGAGTTTGAGTCACTACTAAGAACATTCAGTCTTAAGGTTGATATAACTACTAGTGAATGGATGACCAAAGTAGTCCTTCAACGAAAATTGTCCAGCGATATACTAGATGAATTATATGCACATCAACATAACACCATCCTGACAGTACAGGACATCACTGAAGGTTTACATTCCATCATAAACAAACGACGAGCAAATGAGGAAGTTAAAGCCTCATGCAAGCCTTCAGAAATAGAAAATAAGAGTCAATTAAAGGGTAAAACAACTACCCCAAATAAACATCAGTCAATTACTCTAACATCAAGTTGCAGAAAATCTGACAATGCAGCAGCAACCTCCAAGCCTACTGTTACTAGTTCACCCAAACCGGTAACTTCCAACGTGCAGTAGGCTGGGGGACATGTATGTTCTGCAAAAAGAAACATTCAACATACTGTTGTGCTAATTATCCAACCAGAGACACTCGTATTGAGCGACTCCAGGAATTAGGGAGATGTGCAAGGTGTCTCAAGTCACACAACATAGACTATTGTGATACCCAATTCAACACCTGCAACAGGTGTAGAAGAGGTAGACACCATGCAGCACTGTGCAAACATACGAAATTAACGTATCCAAGACCCAAAGTGGAAGATAGCATTCCCACCTCAGTACAGTACTGCAAGGTGCAACCAACAAAGAGTGTCCAATCGGCAAAGTCTAAAGGTAATACGACTTTGCCTACTGCCCAAATTACCATCCTGAATAAGAGGGCCAAGGTCCATACCCGTGGGTTGTTTGATCAAGGATCCCAGAGAACATATATCACTAAAAAGCTGGCAGATGAACTACAATTAAGGCCTGTAGCCCAGATGTCATTCAACATCTCAGGGTTTGTAACAGATGCAGGACCTCAAGTCTACCAGGTGGTACAACCATCAGTACGTTTAGGCAGGTACGTCTGTAGAGTACAAGCCATTGTGGTGGACAAAATACCAGTAGACCTACAAGTTCAAGATCTGAGAGCAACAGCCAAATTCCTGAGAAATAGAGGAATAAAATTGGCAGATAATATTAAGTCTGATCACCTCACCGACTTCGGTCTCCTTGTTGGGACAGACTATTGCCATCGATTCATCGGTAGCCCTACTAAATATCAGGGTATAACCATGTTAAACTCTGCAGGAGGTAAATTACTCTCAGGCCCAGTATCAAGCCTGAGGAGACCTATGCCTGCAGATAAACAATACCAGTAGAAATCTAAATTTGTCAGCTGATTATATTTCTCCAGTAGCATTATACTAAGGAGATTACAGCTGACTATACCAACAGAGGTTGATGTTAGTATCATCATTTGAAGCTGAAGATGAGTTCATGAGGCCTCAGTGGCAAATCAGTGAACAGTAGCCTAAAACAGCTACAAGTCACTGCGACCAATGTCACTGAACCCACTGCAGTCTCAGAACCATACTTTACTTTAATGATGAGCTATTCAATCCTCTGAATCAATTAACTAAATTAAACCCCAATAAATCTGATGACTGATTTGATACATTTATTATTTAATCAAGATGTATTCCATGGGCCTCAGTGTTTATATATCAGTGACCAGTTACCTGAACAAACTTCAAGTTATATCTAATGTCACTGATCTCACTGCAGTCCCTGAATCATACTTGACTGTAGTACTTGATCACATTCAGTCTTCTGGGTTAAATAATATGTAATTAGGCTTGAATATTAGCCTTTCAAGAGTTGACAGGGAAATGAAATCGCATTAGACTTCTAACCCCTGCAACTCTAGTACGGGACATCCGTCCTGTACGAACAGACGCACAGATGTGTGATTACTAACTACTAACATCAAATTAATCTAATAATTCGAAGGAGGAGTATCGGTGTTCGTCTGTTCTAATTAGGACTTCGGCCCGTGAGCAGCCCCTGGGGAATTATGTCGGAAAATCCGACACCATTTAATAATCATACAGATAATAGCTGTATTACCAACAAGTTACCCATAGAAAACGTAACTTGTAGTGGAATTACCGTCTATAGAAAACGGGATATCATCACCACATACTATTATAAATCACCACCTATTATGCTGGGAATTATTCTTAAATACATTAGTCTTTGGACTTTACCATCATAAAAACATCTTATATAAATTAACTTAATTATCAATATTAAAGTAGAGTAAATGTGACCCTTCTATCACTTTCTGTCATGTGGACAATGTAAGCCAGGCGTCAGGGAGGAAGGAGGGCAGCCATTGTTGAGACTAGACCAGAGGCTCTCGGGAGCAAATTCAGCTCCTGTTAATTTTACTTGGACGTAGTGTTATGGAAACCAAAGGTGTACCATTATCACACGCTGTCAACAAATTCAAGTTAAGTGTTCTTTCCGAAACCCATGTATCTTTCATTTATGGCCATTAATGTCATTATATAGGGTGACCCGGTTAGAACGCGAGGCAGCCTCAAACTAAAGGTAATTAAGCCAGGTCTTCATGTTCCATGTACAGTTTTCTCTGAAATACTTGTCATATATAGAATCTGGCTTTACAGCTAGCTCCCTTTTGACAGGTCAAGACGAGGAAGCATATGCTTTGTGCATCAGTTACCTAGGTGATGGAAGCTACCTCAAAGAGGATAATTTGGTGTCTTCACCCTAGTTATACCTGGTGGACTAAAGCTTGCTGTACAAATAAGATAAGGAACCTTTTCAATGTATGTAGTCTAATTCTGTAGTTTGATTGGCTGCATATATATTCAATTAATATAAACCCCCCCCCCCTAATGTGTAGAGGATCGATTTGTGAGATTATGAGATTATTGCAGAAATACAGTCCACTTATCATTATACAAATTGTTATCGAAGTATATAAATTAACGTAAATATAAATTCATATAAATTAAATAAATATAAATCTCACAGGTCGGTTCCCACAGGTCAGGGGGGACTGAGAGGTCAGGGGGACTGAGTGATCAGGGAGACTGAGTGGTCAGGGGGGACTGAGTGGTCAGGGGGGACTGAGTGGTCAGGGGGACTGAGTGGTCAGGGGGACTGAGAGGTCAGGGGGACTGAGTGATCAGGGGGACTGAGTGGTCAGGGGGACTGAGTGGTCAGGGGGGACTGAGTGGTCAGGGGGGACTGAGTGGTCAAGGGGGACTGAGTGGTGAGGGGGACTGAGTGGTCAGGGGGGACTGAGTGGTGAGGGGGACTGAGTGGTCAGGGGGGCCTGAGTGGTCAGGGGGACTGAGTGGTCAGGGGGGACTGAGTGGTCAGGGGGACTGAGTGGTCAGGGGGGACTGAGTGGTCAGGGGGACTGAGTGGTCAGGGGGACTGAGTGGTCAGGGGGGACTGAGTGGTCAGGGGGGACTGAGTGGTCAGGGGGACTGAGTGGTCAGGGGGGACTGAGTGGTCAGGGGGGACTGAGTGGTCAGGGGGACTGAGTGGTCAGGGGGACTGAGAAGTCAGGGGGACTGAGTGATCAGGGGGACTGAGTGGTCAGGGGGGACTGAGTGGTCAGGGGGGACTGAGTGGTCAGGGGGACTAAGTGGTCTGGGGGACTGAGTGGTCAGGGGGACTGAGTGGTCAGGGGGGACTGAGTGGTCAGGGGGACTGAGTGGTCAGGGGGGACTGAGTGGTCAGGGGGACTGAGTGGTCAGGGGGGACAGAGTGGTCAGGGGGACTGAGTGGTCAGGGGGACTGAGTGGTCAGGGGGGACTGAGAGGTCAGGGGGACTGAGTGGTCAGGGGGACTGAGTGGTCAGGGGGACTGAGTGGTCAGGGGGGACTGAGTGGTCAGGGGGACTGAGTGGTCAGGGGGACTGAGTGGTCAGGGGGACTGAGTGGTCAGGGGGACTGAGAGGTCAGGGGGACTGAGTGATCAGGGGGACTGAGTGGTCAGGGGGGACTGAGTGGTCAGGGGGGACTGAGTGGTCAAGGGGGACTGAGTGGTGAGTTGGACTGAGTGGTCAGGGGGACTGAGTGGTGAGGGGGACTGAGTGGTCAGGGGGGACTGAGTGGTCAGGGGGACTGAGTAGTCAGGGGGGACTGAGTGGTCAGGGGGACTGAGTGGTCAGGGGGGACTGAGTGGTCAGGGGGACTGAGTGGTCAGGGGGACTGAGTGGTCAGGGGGAACTGAGTGGTCAGGGTGGACTGAGTGGTCAGGGGGACTGAGTGGTCAGGGGGGACTGAGTGGTCAGGGGGGACTGAGTGGTCAGGGGGACTGAGTGGTCAGGGGGACTGAGAAGTCAGGGGGACTGAGTGATCAGGGGGACTGAGTGGTCAGGGGGGACTGAGTGGTCAGCGGGGACTGAGTGGTCAGGGGGGACTGAGTGGTCAGGGGGGACTGAGTGGTCAAGGGGGACTGAGTGGTGAGGGGGACTGAGTGGTCAGGGGGGACTGAGTGGTGAGGGGGACTGAGTGGTCAGGGGGGACTGAGTGGTCAGGGGGACTGAGTGGTCAGGGGAGACTGAGTGGTCAGGGGGACTGAGTGGTCAGGGGGGACTGAGTGGTCAGGGGGGACTGAGTGGTCAGGGGGACTGAGTGGTCAGGGGGACTGAGAAGTCAGGGGGACTGAGTGATCAGGGGGACTGAGTGGTCAGGGGGGACTGAGTGGTCAGGGGGGACTGAGTGGTCAGGGGGACTAAGTGGTCTGGGGGACTGAGTGGTCAGGGGGACTGAGAGGTCAGGGGGACTGAGTGGTCAGGGGGGACTGAGTGGTCAGGGGGGACTGAGTGGTCAGGGGGACTGAGTGGTCAAGGGGACTGAGTGGTCAGGGGGACTGAGTGGTCAGGGGGACTGAGTGGTCAGGGGGACTGAGTGGTCAGGGGGGACTGAGTGGTCAGGGGGACTGAGTGGTCAGGGGGGACTGAGTGGTCAGGGGGACTGAGTGGTCAGGGGGGACTGAGTGGTCAGGAAGACTGAGTGGTCAGGGGGACTGAGTGGTCAGGGGGGACTGAGTGGTCAGGGGGGACTGAGTGGTCAGGGGGACTGAGTGGTCAGGGGGGACTGAGTGGTCAGGGGGACTGAGTGGTCAGGGGGACTGAGTGGTCAGGGGGACTGAGAAGTCAGGGGGACTGAGTGATCAGGGGGACTGAGTGGTCAGGGGGGACTGAGTGGTCAGGGGGGACTGAGTGGTCAGGGGGACTAAGTGGTCTGGGGGACTGAGTGGTCAGGGGGGACTGAGTGGTCAGGGGGGACTGAGTGGTTAGGGGGACTGAGTGGTCAAGGGGACTGAGTGGTCAGGGGGACTGAGTGGTCAGGGGGACTGAGTGGTCAGGGGGACTGAGTGGTCAGGGGGGACTGAGTGGTCAGGGGGACTGAGTGGTCAGGGGGGACTGAGTGGTCAGGGGGACTGAGTGGTCAGGGGGGACTGAGTGGTCAGGGGGACTGAGTGGTCAGGGGGACTGAGTGGTCAGGGGGGACTGAGTGGTCAGGGGGGACTGAGTGGTCAGGTGGACTGAGTGGTCAGGGGGGGACTGAGTGGTCAGGGGGGACTGAGTGGTCAGGGGGACTGAGTGGTGAGGGGGACTGAGAAGTCAGGGGGACTGAGTGATCAGGGGGACTGAGTGGTCAGGGGGACTGAGTGGTCAGGGGGGACTGAGTGGTCAGGGGGACTAAGTGGTCTGGGGGACTGAGTGGTCAGGGGGACTGAGTGGTCAGGGGGGACTGAGGGGTCAGGGGGACTGAGTGGTCAGGGGGGACTGAGTGGTCAGGGGGACTGAGTGGTCAGGGGGACTGAGTGGTCAGGGGGACTGAGTGGTCAGGGGGGACTGAGTGGTCAGGGGGACTGAGTGGTCAGGGGGGACTGAGTGGTCAGGGGGACTGAGTGGTCAGGGGGACTGAGTGGTCAGGGGGGACTGAGTGGTCAGGGGGGACTGAGTGGTCAGGGGGACTGAGAGGTCAGGGGGACTGAGTGATCAGGGGGACTGAGTGGTCAGGGGGACTGAGTGGTCAGGGGGGACTGAGTGGTCAGGGGGACTGAGTGGTCAGGGGGACTGAGAGGTCAGGGGGACTGAGTGATCAGGGGGACTGAGTGGTCAGGGGGGACTGAGTGGTCAGGGGGGACTGAGTGGTCAGGGGGGACTGAGTGGTCAAGGGGGACTGAGTGGTCAGGGGGACTGAGTGGTCAGGGGGGACTGAGTGGTCAGGGGGACTGAGTGGTCAGGGGGGACTGAGTGGTCAGGGGGACTGAGTGGTCAGGGGGGACTGAGTGGTCAGGGGGACTGAGTGGTCAGGGGGGACTGAGTGGTCAGGGGGACTGAGTGGTCAGGGGGACTGAGTGGTCAGGGGGGACTGAGTGGTCAGGGGGGACTGAGTGGTCAGGGGGACTGAGTGGTCAGGGGGGACTGAGTGGTCAGGGGGGACTGAGTGGTCAGGGGGACTGAGTGGTCAGGGGGACTGAGAAGTCAGGGGGACTGAGTGATCAGGGGGACTGAGTGGTCAGGGGGGACTGAGTGGTCAGGGGGGACTGAGTGGTCAGGGGGACTAAGTGGTCTGGGGGACTGAGTGGTCAGGGGGACTGAGTGGTCAGGGGACTGAGTGGTCAGGGGGGACTGAGTGGTCAGGGGGGACTGAGTGGTCAGGGGGACTGAGTGGTCAGGGGGACTGAGTGGTGAGGGGGGACTGAGTGGTCAGGGGGACTGAGTGGTCAGGGGGACTGAGTGGTCAGGGGGACTGAGTGGTCAGGGGGGACTGAATGGTCAGGGGGACTGAGTGGTCAGGGGGACTGAGAAGTCAGGGGGACTGAGTGATCAGGGGACTGAGTGGTCAGGGGGACTGAGTGGTCAGGGGGACTAAGTGGTCTGGGGGACTGAGTGGTCAGGGGGACTGAGTGGTCAGGGGGACTGAGTGGTCAGGGGGACTGAGTGGTCAGGGGGGGACTGAGTGGTCAGGGGGACTGAGTGGTCAAGGGGACTGAGTGGTCAGGGGGACTTAGTGGTCAGGGGGACTGAGTGGTCAGGGGGACTGAGTGGTCAGGGGGACTGAGTGGTCAGGGGGGACTGAGTGGTCAGGGGGGACTGAGTGGTCAGGGGGACTGAGTGGTCAGGGGGACTGAGTGGTCAGGGGGACTGAGTGGTCAGGGGGACTGAATGGTCAGGGGGACTGAGTGGTCAGGGGGGACTGAGTGGTCAGGGGGACTGAGTGGTCTGGGGGACTGAGTGGTCAGGGGGACTGAGTGGTCTGGGGACTGAGTGGTCAGGGGGACTGAATGGTCAGGGGGGACTGAGTGGTCAGGGGGACTGAGTGGTCAGGGGGACTGAGTGGTCAGGGGGACTGAGTGGTCAGGGGGGACTGAGTAATCAGGGGTACTGAGTGGTCAGGGGGGACTGAGTGGTCAGGGGTATTGAGTGGTCAGGGGTACTGAGTGGTCAGGGGGGACTGAGTGGTCAGGGGTACTGAGTGGTCAGGGCGACTGAGTGGTCAGGGGGACTGAGTGGTCAGGGGGGACTGAGTGGTCAGGGGTACTGAGTGGTCAGGGGGGACTGAGTGGTCTGAGGGAAGAATTTGTAATCTTCTTATATCTTGGGTTTTATTTATTATACAAGTGTTTTTGTTGAACATGTCTCTTGTTAGAGTGATGTCATGGGCTTCTCTCGTGTGAGTCCTGGCGGCACCGGTTTGAAGTTGACGGTCAAACGCCTCGTCAGCTTGGTCGACGTCATACCTATGTACTTAGAAGGTTACATCCTTCGTGGGAGCAGGTGTACACATATATATGGAGCAGGTGTACACATATATATGGGGCAGGTGTACACATATATATGGGGCAGGTGTACACACATATATATGGGGCAGGTGTACACACATATATATGGGGCAGGTGTACACATATATATGGGGCAGGTGTGCACACATATATATGGGGCAGGTGTACACACATATATATGGGGCAGGTGTACACATATATATGGAGCAGGTGTACACACATATATATGGGGCAGGTGTACACATATATATGGGGCAGGTGTACACACATATATATGGGGCAGGTGTACACATATATATGGGGCAGGTGTACACACATATATATGGGGCAGGTGTACACACATATATATGGGGCAGGTGTACACATATATATGGGGCAGGTGTGCACACATATATATGGGGCAGGTGTACACACATATATATGGGGCAGGTGTACACACATATATATGGGGCAGGTGTACACACATATATATGGGGCAGGTGTACACATATATATGGAGCAGGTGTACACACATATATATGGGGCAGGTGTACACATATATATGGGGCAGGTGTACACATATATATGGGGCAGGTGTACACATATATATGGGGCAGGTGTACACACATATATATGGGGCAGGTGTACACACATATATATGGGGCAGGTGTACACATATATATGGGGCAGGTGTATACATATATATGGAGCACGTGCACACATATCACGTGGGGCAGGTGTATACATACATATGGAGCACGTGCACACATATCACGTGGGGCAGGTGTACACATATATATGGGGCAGGTGTACACATACATATGGAGCACGTGCACACATATCACGTGGGGCAGGTGTACATAAATACAACCTTTGGTTGCTTTAAACTTTTCTCCGTCGGCTTCGGGTTGTTTTTAATAAGGAGGTCGGTAGTCTTCTTTGTTGTATAGAATATGATCAGGTCTGTGTTTTGTTCAGGAGTAATGCTTCTTACTCCTTTACTGATTATTTCTTTCATTATTCTTTCTTCTTTTTTTGTTCACTGTGTATAGTTGATTTGTAATATAATTTAATTGGAGGTGTTGTGGTTTTTGTTCTAAGTTCAGGATTATACCATCGGTCCGGGTGTCTTCTTATAGCAGCGTTTATTTATGTGTTGTTATATCCATTGTTCACCAACACCTGAGTTATTCCTTCAAACTCTCTACTCACGTTGCTCCATTGAGAGCACTGAGTAAGAGCTCGATGAATATAAGCGTTGAGAACACTGGCTTTGTGTCTTTGGGGGCACTCACTCCTGCAGTTCAGGCAATAATCCAATGTTGGTAGGCTTAGTACGTACGTTGGTCCTTAGATATGTTCCTGTTTTTGTTATTAGTACATCCAGGAATGGCAGACTGTTATTTTCACTATTTACATGTGTAAATCGGAGTACTGACTCTCTAGATGGCTCTTTAGATAAATTAGTTCATCTAAGTCTTTTACTATGACTAATATATCATCTACATATCGGCAGTATACCATTGGTTTTTGCTTACTACTGAAGATTCTGTCTTCGATGGTTCCCATGTAAAAATTAGCGAATAACACTGCTAAGGGAGAGCTTATTGCTACTCCGTCTACTTATAGATACATGTCCCCTTGCGGACTGATGAAAGGAACTTCCTTTATACATGCTTCGAGAAGACTCTTCAAGTGTGGCTCAGGTATGTCTAATTTGGGGGTGCTCTCGTCTCTGTATACTCTGTCCAGTATCATTCCTATGGTTGTGTCGACTGGGACGTTGGTAAATTGGGATTCGACGTCCAGGGAAGCAATGATTCCATCGGGCTGAGTAGTTTTGATTAATTCTAGGAAATCTGCTGATGATTGTAGACTATAGTTACTAGGAGTGTATGGAGTTAGGACTTCGATAAGCCTTTTTGCCAGGTGATAGGTTGGAGTAGTTATTTGGCTGATTATTGGGCGTAGTGGGTTACCCGGTTTGTGTGTCTTAACATTGCTGTATATCATCAAAACCATCAAAAACGTCTGGAAATCGAAATGCTTCTCGGCGACATCCACAAGTTAGAAGACAACAAAAGTCATCACCAGTAACACACTTCAGGCTGAACTATTAACAGAAGCAGGGAAAAAAAGAGGAACATATTCATCAACAATCTTAACCTCACGACTCAAAGAAGCAGCAAAACAACTAAAAAAGCTGGAAGATGTAACAATAAGAAAAGTCGACAAGACAGCAGCATATGTGTTGATTCCTACCCAAGAATACATGAACAAAAATTAGCGACATCCTCAGTGATGACACTAAATTTCAACGACTCACGAGGAACCCCGTGGAAGACCTTAAATGCAAAGTTAACAAAACTATTACTGCAGTCAACGCAAAGCAAGGTAGTGTGCATTTTACCGAACTTCAAGGCGACTTTGGCTTAGGATGTGTCTATAGCAAGGTAAAGACACACACCAGGTAACCCACTACGCCCAATAATGAGCCATTTAACTACTCCCACCTACCACCTTAACCTTAATGACCTTAACACAGACATTGACGAGGTCGTGACAGTTATTTAAGGTAAACTTGATGATGTTACAAAGGTTTGGAGGACCTTCTCACAGCTGTCAACATCTGTCCTCCTTCCACAGGTGTACCTCCAAGGTGTCCTCCCTCCACAGGTGTAACTCCAAGGTGTCCTCCTTCCACAGGTGTAACTCCAAGGTGTCCTCCTTCCACAGGTGTAACTCCAAGGTGTCCTCCTTCCACAGGTGTAACTCCAAGGTGTCCTCCTTCCACAGGTGTAACTCCAAGTTGTCTTCCTTTCACAGGTGTAACTCCAAGGTGTCTTCCTTTCACAGGTGTAACTCCAAGGTGTCTTCCTTCCACAGGTGTAACTCCAAGGTGTTCTCCCTCCACAGGTGTAACTCCAAGGTGTCCTCCTTCCACAGGTGTAACTCCAAGGTGTTCTCCCTCCACAGGTGTAACTCCAAGGTGTCTTCCTTCCACAGGTGTAACTCCAAGGTGTCCTCCTTCCACAGGTGTAACTCCAAGGTGTCCTCCTTCCACAGGTGTAACTCCAAGGTGTCCTCCTTCCACAGGTGTAACTCCAAGGTGTCCTCCTTCCACAGGTGTAACTCCAAGGTGTCCTCCCTCCACAGGTGTAACTCCAAGATGTCCTCCTTCCACAGGTGTAACTCCAAGGTGTCCTCCTTCCACAGGTGTAACTCCAAGGTGTCCTCCCTCCACAGGTGTAACTCCAAGGTGTACAATCCCAACTACACGTGTCTGAGGGTCGAGGACAACACCAGACCATTCCCAGGCTGCTGTCCGCTTCTTAAATGTGATGACTAGATCAACTTAACTGTGATGACTACATCAAGGCACCTTCAGCCCTGTTGGCCAGCGTCTCTGTAAAGGAGGCTTCTCTTGAAGAGGTTGTGAGTGGTGTATGTGGCCTTGTCAGGCTCCATGTATGTGTCCTTATGTGTTCTTGTCAGGCTCCATGTATGTGTCCTTATGTGTTCTTGTCAGGCTTCATGTATGTGTCCTTATGTGTTCTTGTCAGGCTTCATGTATTTGTCCTTATGTGTCATTGTCAGGCTCCATGTATGTGTCCTTATGTGTTCTTGTCAGGCTCCATGTATGTGTCCTTATGTGTTCTTGTCAGGCTCCATGTATGTGTCCTTATGTGTTCTTGTCAGGCTTCATGTATGTGTCCTTATGTGTTCTTGTCAGGCTCCATGTATGTGTCCTTATGTGTTCTTGTCAGGCTCCATGTATGTGTCCTTATGTGTTCTTGTCAGGCTCCATGTATGTGTCCTTATGTGTTCTTGTCAGGCTCCATGTATGTGTCCTTATGTGTTCTTGTCAGGCTTCATGTATGTGCCCTTATGTGCCCTTGTCAGGCTTCATGTATGTGTCCTTATGTGTCATTGTCAGGCTTCATGTATGTGTCCTTATGTGTCATTGTCAGGCTTCATGTATGTGTCCTTGTTAGGCTTCATGTATGTGTCCTTATGTGTCATTGTCATGCTTCATGTATCTTCTCATGTATGTGTCCTTATGTGTCATTTTCAGGCTTCATGTATTTGTCCTTATGTGTCATTGTCAGGCTTCATGTATGTGCCCTTATGTGTCATTGTCAGGCTTCATGTATGTGTCCTTATGTGTCATTGTCAGGCTTCATGTATGTGCCCTTATGTGTCATTGTCAGGCTTCATGTATCTTCTCATGTATGTTTCCTTATGTAACAAACAAAGGTTGTTGTAGAACTTATTCATTATAGTTGTGGCATGAATACTTGATGAGACCACATGGAAGGTGGCAGCAAGAGCAGTGAGAGGGTCGTGTACCTCACACTGGGAGCAGGAGGGTCGTGAACCTCACACTGGGAGCAGGAAGGTCGTGTACCTCACACTGGGAGCAGGAGGGTCGTGTACCTCACACTGGGAGCAGGAGGGTCGTGTACCTCACACTGGGAGCAGGAAGGTCGTGTACCTCACACTGGGAGCAGGAAGGTCGTGTACCTCACACTGGGAGCAGGAGGGTCGTGTACCTCACACTGGGAGCAGGAAGGTCGTGTACCTCACACTGGGAGCAGGAAGGTCGTCCCTCGGGAACTAGAACAGCCAGGCAGAAACAGGTTGCCAGCTCTTCTTGGTTTTAAAGTATTACTTTGAGTCATTCAGGTATTAAAGTAACCGCAATTAATAACTCCTGTTGTCAAGTATGTAAATTAACGTAACGTCACGTATGAGTGAAGAATCAATTCCCCTTTGTTCAAGATCTGGGGCCAGATTCACGAAGCAGTTACGAAGTGCTTACGAACGTGTACATCTTTCCTCAATCTTTGACGGCTTTGGTTACATTTATTAAACACTTTACAAGCATGAAAACTTGCCAATCAACTGTTATTATTGTTATAAAAATATGTTTATTTTTGCTTTGGTGTTTTGGAGCCCATTATCTGTTTAATAATTGTAAACAAAGCCGCCAAAGATTGAGAAAAGATGTACAGGTTTCTAAGTGTTTGCGTAACTTCTTCGTTATCTAGCCCCAGGTGACTGGCGGACGTGGCAACACTGGACCAGGTCAGGTCGCCGCCGCCTCCCACCTTCCCCATACACTTCCAACACTTTTGTTAAAATCTGAATCTTTTGTTAAATTCAGTAATTTAGAGAAATTCAAGTTTTCATTCAGATTGTATTCAATAATATACCTGTTCAAGTATCGAGAGTTTTCTCAATTGTTGGAGTAATGAGTAAGTCACCTTCAGTGACGTCAACAGGAGGGGACTATCAGTGACGTCAACAGGAGGGGACTATCAGTGACGTCAACAGGAGGGGACTATCAGTGACGTCAACAGGAGGGGACTATCAGTGACGTCAACAGGAGGGGACTATCAGTGACGTCAACAGGAGGGGACTATCAGTGACGTCAACAGGAGGGGACTATCAGTGACGTCAACAGGAGGGGACTATCAGTGACGTCAACAGGAGGGGACTATCAGTGACATCAACAGGAGGGGACTATCAGTGACGTCAACAGGAGGGGACTATCAGTGACGTCAACAGGAGGGGACTATCAGTGACGTCAACAAGAGGGGACTATCAGTGACGTCAACAGGAGGGGACTATCAGTGACATCAACAGGAGGGGACTATCAGTGACGTCAACAGGAGGGGACTATCAGTGACGTCAACAGGAGGGGACTATCAGTGACGTCAACAAGAGGGGACTATCAGTGACGTCAACAGGAGGGGACTATCAGTGACATCAACAGGAGGGGACTATCAGTGACGTCAACAGGAGGGGACTATCAGTGACGTCAACAGGAGGGGACTATCAGTGACATCAACAGGAGGGGACTATCAGTGACGTCAACAGGAGGGGACTATCAGTGACGTCAACAGGAGGGGACTATCAGTGACGTCAACAGGAGGGGACTATCAGTGACATCAACAGGAGGGGACTATCAGTGACGTCAACAGGAGGGGACTATCAGTGACGTCAACAGGAGGGGACTATCAGTGACGTCAACAGGAGGGGACTATCAGTGACGTCAACAGGAGGGGACTATCAGTGACGTCAACAGGAGGGGACTATCAGTGACATCAACAGGAGGGGACTATCAGTGACGTCAACAGGAGGGGACTATCAGTGACATCAACAGGAGGGGACTATCAGTGACGTCAACAGGAGGGGACTATCAGTGACGTCAACAGGAGGGGACTATCAGTGACGTCAACAGGAGGGGACTATCAGTGACGTCAACAGGAGGGGACTATCAGTGACGTCAACAGGAGGGGACTATCAGTGACATCAACAGGAGGGGACTATCAGTGACGTCAACAGGAGGGGACTATCAGTGACGTCAACAGGAGGGGACTATCAGTGACGTCAACAGGAGGGGACTATCAGTGACGTCAACAGGAGGGGACTATCAGTGACGTCAACAGGAGGGGACTATCAGTGACGTCAACAGGAGGGGACTATCAGTGACGTCAACAGGAGGGGACTAGTGTCGGAAGCGGATGAATCTTTGACTTCCCTGGGTCCAAGGGGTCACCAAACCCCCTCCATATTATTTAATTCACAAGGTACAAAATTTAGTTCTCAAGAATTATTGTAATTGATATTACTTTGGCCAAGATGACTAATGTAATTACTACCAGTTAATTGATAATTCAACCATCTAAGGTTTGCCAGTAATTAGGATTTTAGTTTGTTCAATTCCCCCTGCTTGGTAATTGATAACTAGCGGAGGAATACTCGGGCAGCTCTCTCGGCCTGAGAGAGAAGGAAAACCAGTTAGTGTAGACTGGACACCCACGGGGGTGAACATCTCTCCCTGGAGGCCGGCGACAACATCGAGCCTGGTAGTGGTATTAAGGTGTCTGTTAGTCTTGAGTTTGGTATACTATAGGAATCCACTTATATTGATTGAAGATTTTCAGTGCCTCCTTTCACTAGGGTTATAGTCAGGGACTTTGTTGAATATTGGTTTGATGCATAAATTTTGATTTAATAAATAATTATAGAATTTATTGTGTTTAGTGGTATTTGCCTTACAGTGTTATTTTCACATTATTTTTGAATGCAAGTCAAACGTCTACACCTTAGTCTCCACATGCAAACCAACTACGCTTTCTCTTAATTAAAAAAGATAATCCCTTCTCTCGTAAGTTCCACATTAACGTAAACCTTATCCTCCCCGGTCCATGGCATTGTGGATAGAATCTCACGGGACGCTTAATTGACGGTATCCTGCTTCCCATCACTTGAGGGCTTCACTCAGGCTTAGCAGGTGGTGGCGGCGAGTACTGAGAGTTGCAGGCTAACCTGGAGGAGGCAGCACCTCTGTGTTGGTGCTGAGAGTTGCAGGCTAACCTGGAGGAGGCAGTACCTGTGTGTTGGTGCTGAGAGTTGCAGGCTAACCTGGAGGAGGCAGTACCTGTGTGTTGGTACTGAGAGTTGCAGGCTAACCTGGAGGAGGCAGTACCTGTGTGTTGGTGCTGAGAGTTGCAGGCTAACCTGGAGGAGGCAGTACCTGTGTGTTGGTGCTGAGAGTTGCAGGCTAACCTGGAGGAGGCAGCACCTGTGTGTTGGTGCTGAGAGTTGCAGGCTAACCTGGAGGAGGAAGCACCTCTGTGTTGGTGCTGAGAGTTGCAGGCTAACCTGGAGGAGGCAGCACCTCTGTGTTGGTGCTGAGAGTTGCAGGCTAACCTGGAGGAGGCAGCACCTGTGTTGGTGCTGAGAGTTGCAGGCTAACCTGGAGGAGGCAGTGCCTCTGTGTTGGTGCTGAGAGTTGCAGGCTAACCTGGAGGAGGCAGTACCTCTGTGTTGGTGCTGAGAGTTGCAGGCTAACCTGGAGGAGGCAGTACCTGTGTTGGTGCTGAGAGTTGCAGGCTAACCTGGAGGAGGCAGTACCTGTGTTGGTGCTGAGAGTTGCAGGCTAACCTGGAGGAGGCAGTACCTCTGTGTTGGTGCTGAGAGTTGCAGGCTAACATGGAGGAGGCAGTACCTCTGTGTTGGTGCTGAGAGTTGCAGGCTAACCTGGAGGAGGCAGTACCTGTGTTGGTGCTGAGAGTTGCAGGCTAACCTGGAGGAGGCAGTACCTGTGTTGGTGCTGAGAGTTGCAGGCTAACCTGGAGGAGGCAGCACCTGTGTTGGTGCTGAGAGTTGCAGGCTAACCTGGAGGAGGCAGCACCTCTGTGTTGGTGCTGAGAGTTGCAGGCTAACCTGGAGGAGGCAGCACCTCTGTGTTGGTGCTGCCCAAATGGTCACACGTCTGGTCTCTGGGGATTGTACTGAAGGTTACTCAGTAGAACTCTGGTTTCTGTATATAATTTCTTTACCTTTTCTTCAATAACGACCAACTTTTAATCAGTAGTGAGGTTAAAGGTTGGTAACCGTGACACTTATGTGTCATTGTCAGGCTTCATGTATGTGTCCTTATGTGTCCTTGTCAGGCTTCATGTATGTGTCCTTGTCAGGCTTCATGTATGTGTCCTTGTCAGGCTTCATGTATGTGTCTTATGTGTCCTTGTCAGGCTTCATGTATGTGTCTTATGTGTCCTTGTCAGGCTTCATGTATGTGTCCTTGTCAGGCTTCATGTATGTGTCCTTGTCAGGCTTCATGTATGTGTCCTTGTCAGGCTTCATGTATGTGTCCTTGTCAGGCTTCATGTATGTGTCCTTGTCAGGCTTCATGTATGTGTCCTTGTCAGGCTTCATGTATGTGTCCTTGTCAGGCTTCATGAATGTGTCCTTGTCAGGCTTCATGTATGTGTCCTTATGTGTCCTTGTCAGGCTTCACTGTAGACTGCAGTGTGGAAACCTCCGCTCTTTTCCATGACTGTTACATCTAGAAAGGGCAGCTTCCCATCCTTTTCCATCTCGTATATGAAACGCAGCACGGAACTCTGCTCAAATGCCTCCTTCAGCTCCAGCAGATGTCTGACATCAGGTACCTGTGTAAAAATGTCGTCAACATACCTGCAGTATGTTGACGACATATGAAACCGGCCATATACTGCAGGTATGTTGACGACATTTTTACACAGGTACCTGATGTCAGACATCTGCAGGAGCTGAAGGAGGCATTTGAGCAGAGTTCCGTGCTGCGTTTCACATACGAGATGGAAAAGGATGGGAAGCTGCCCTTTCTAGATGTAACAGTCATGGAAAAGAGCGGAGGTTTCCACACTGCAGTCTACACTAAGGAAACGAACATAGGAATGTGCCTAAATGCCAACAGCGACTGCCCAGACAGGTACAAGAGGAGTGTTGTTAACGCATATGTCGACCGTGCTCTCAGCCACAGCTCAGAATGGAAGCAAGTCGACGAAGAACTCTGTAGGGTAAGGCAGGTCCTAGTCAACAACGGCTTCTCCAATGGTTTCGTCGAAGACATCATAAGAAGGAAAGTGAAACGCCATGCAACCTTTGAAGAGACAACTAACACAACACCTATACCCCCTATTAGACTATTTTACAGGAACTTCTTTTCCACAGCTCATAAAACGGAGGAAAGGGTCCTGAAAGATTTTGTTAATAGAAACGTTATCCCTACAGACAAAAATCAGAGGATACAACTGACGATTTACTATAAAACCAGAAAAACGGCCAGCCTACTCATGAGAAACTCTCCAGACACAAAGCAGAACGCTTTAAAAGAGACTAACGTCGTCTATGCCTTTAAATGCCCACTTGGGGACTGTAAGCTCCAAAAAACCCAGTATATAGGCAAGACAACAACATCTCTTTCTAGGCGTTTAACGATGCATAAGCAACAATGCTCCATTAAGGAACATATAATCTCTTCCCACAACCAAACCATCGCCAGAGAAATCCTAGTAAACAACACAGAAATCATCGATAGATACAGCGATAGCAGACGGCTTGACGTTTGCGAGGCACTGCACATTAAGAAGTCAACACCAGCAATCAACAGCCAATTAATGCACAACTATATTCTACCCACCTCAAGACTCCGCTCCAATATAGAAGCATCAAGAAATATGGACCAATAGGCTTTCTACAGTCACTTCCATTTCAATACCCATTGTTTCGTGTTCTGTCTTGTGTTGATGAAATTAATACCCTATTAAATACCACCTCACCCCATCCACCTCACTCAAAAGTAGATATAAACAAATCAGAGATATGTAAGTTCTATTCAGTTGTGTATGTGTAAAGTCTTTGAAAATGTAATAAGTTTTTCGAAACGCGCTCAAGTGTCGCGTCAGACTAGAAATAAAAATGAATTTTGGAGAATTGATTTTTGAATTACCTCCAACAGTGAAAAGAAATGTACGAAAGATTGAGAAAATTCGTGTTAGAATTATTAATCTTACTTTTTCGGTCATATTTAATAATATATATATATATATATATATATATATATATATATATATATATATATATATATATATATATATATATATATATATATTATATTTATTTATTTTTTTATGTGTAAAGTTTGAATGGTCCCCAAGCCAACATGCATCAGAAAACTCTTGACCCTAAACTGATTCGAACCCGGTCAGCAAAGGCCTCCATGCCATGTCCAGTACTATAACCACTCAGACACAAACTGTGCACAAGTATTGGAGAGTCGTCTGACCCTTACCCCAATACCCGATAGCACTCGTGACTATTCACGGCCCAGGCAAAAACAAATGGGCAGAGTTTCTTTCACCCTAATGCTTCTGTTCACTTAGCGGTAAATCGGTACCTGGGAGTTAGACAGCTGCTACGGGCTGCTCCCTGGGGATGTGTGAGTGTGTTAGAGAGAAAATATATGTAGTAGACAAAATGGAAGACTCGCCAGCACAACTAGGTGAGTCCAACACATCACACTATCAGAGGGAAAGTTTCTTTAAGAAACTTTCGTTGGAACCACAATATATTTTCTAGTTCCTTCATATATATAAAGGTTCCGGCGGTGGCAGTGGTGGCAGTGGTGGCAGTGGTGGCAGTGGTGGCAGCGGTGGCAGTGGTGGCAGTGGTGGCAGCGGTGGCAGTGGTGGCAGTGGTGGCAGTGGTGGCAGTGGTGGCAGTGGCGGCGGCGGTGGCAGTGGTGGCAGTGGTGGCAGCGGTGGCAGTGGTGGCAGTGGTGGCAGTGGTGGCAGTGGCAGCGGTGGCAGTGGTGGCAGTGGTGGCAGCGGTGGCAGTGGTGGCAGTGGCAGTGGTGGCAGTGGTGGCAGTGGTGGCAGTGGCGGCGGCGGTGGCAGTGGTGGCAGTGGTGGCAGTGGTGGCAGTGGCAGTGGTGGCAGTGGTGGCAGTGGCGGCGGCGGTGGCAGTGGTGGCAGCGGTGGCAGTGGTGGCAGTGGTGGCAGTGGTGGCAGTGGTGGCAGTGGTGGCAGTGGCGGCGGCGGTGGCAGTGGTGGCAGTGGTGGCAGTGGCAGCGGTGGCAGTGGTGGCAGTGGTGGCAGTGGTGGCAGTGGCAGTGGTGGCAGTGGTGGCAGTGGTGGCAGTGGCAGCGGTGGCAGTGGTGGCAGTGGTGGCAGTGGTGGCAGTGGCAGTGGTGGCAGTGGTGGCAGTGGTGGCAGTGGCAGCGGTGGCAGTGGTGGCAGTGGTGGCAGTGGCAGTGGTGGCAGTGGTGGCAGTGGTGGCAGCGGTGGCAGTGGTGGCAGTGGTGGCAGTGGTGGCAGTGGCAGTGGTGGCAGCGGTGGCAGCGGTGGCAGTGGTGGCAGTGGTGGCAGTGGTGGCAGTGGCAGTGGTGGCAGTGGTGGCAGTGGTGGCAGTGGCAGCGGTGGCAGTGGTGGCAGTGGTGGCAGTGGTGGCAGTGGCAGCGGTGGCAGTGGTGGCAGTGGTGGCAGTGGCAGCGGTGGCAGTGGTGGCAGTGGTGGCAGTGGTGGCAGTGGTGGCAGTGGCAGTGGTGGCAGCGGTGGCAGTGGTGGCAGTGGTGGCAGTGGTGGCAGTGGCAGCGGTGGCAGCGGTGGCAGTGGTGGCAGTGGCAGCGGTGGCAGTGGTTGCAGTGGTGGCAGTGGCAGCGGTGGCAGTGGTGGCAGTGGTGGCAGTGGTGGCAGTGGCAGCGGTGGCAGTGGTGGCAGTGGTGGCAGTGGCAGCGGTGGCAGCGGTGGCAGTGGTGGCAGTGGCAGCGGTGGCAGTGGTGGCAGTGGTGGCAGTGGCAGCGGTGGCAGTGGTGGCAGTGGTGGCAGTGGTGGCAGTGGCAGTGGTGGCAGCGGTGGCAGTGGTGGCAGTGGTGGCAGTGGTGGCAGTGGCAGTGGTGGCAGTGGTGGCAGTGGCAGCGGTGGCAGCGGTGGCAGTGGTGGCAGTGGTGGCAGTGGTGGCAGTGGCAGCGGTGGCAGAGGTGGCAGTGGTGGCAGTGGTGGCAGTGGTGGCAGTGGTGGCAGTGGTGGCAGTGGTGGCAGTGGCAGTGGTGGCAGTGGTGGCAGTGGCAGTGGTGGCAGTGGTGGCAGTGGCAGTGGTGGCAGCGGTGGCAGTGGTGGCAGTGGTGGCAGTGGTGGCAGTGGCAGTGGTGGCAGTGGTGGCAGTGGTGGCAGTGGCAGTGGTGGCAGTGGTGGCAGTGGTGGCAGTGGCAGTGGTGGCAGTGGTGGCAGTGGTGGCAGTGGCAGTGGTGGCAGTGGCAGTGGTGGCAGTGGTGGCAGTGGTGGCAGTGGCAGCGGTGGCAGTGGTGGCAGTGGTGGCAGTGGCAGCGGTGGCAGTGGTGGCAGTGGCAGCGGTGGCAGTGGTGGCAGTGGTGGCAGTGGCAGCGGTGGCAGTGGTGGCAGTGGCAGCGGTGGCAGTGGTGGCAGTGGTGGCAGTGGTGGCAGTGGTGGCAGTGGTGGCAGTGGCAGCGGTGGCAGTGGTGGCAGTGGTGGCAGTGGTGGCAGTGGTGGCAGTGGCAGTGGCAGCGGTGGCGGCGGCGGTGGCAGTGGTGGCAGTGGCAGCGGTGGCAGCGGTGGCAGTGGTGGCAGTGGTGGCAGTGGTGGCAGTGGTGGCAGTGGCAGCGGTGGCAGCGGTGGCAGTGGTGGCGGCGCTGGCAGTGGTGGCAGTGGTGGCAGTGGTGGCAGTGGCAGTGGTGGCAGTGGTGGCAGTGGCAGTGGTGGCAGTGGTGGCAGTGGTGGCAGTGGCAGTGGTGGCAGTGGTGGCAGTGGTGGCAGTGACAGTGGTGGCAGTGGTGGCAGTGGTGGCAGTGGCAGTGGTGGCAGTGGTGGCAGTGGTGGCAGTGGCAGCGGTGGCAGTGGTGGCAGTGGTGGCAGTGGCAGCGGTGGCAGTGGTGGCAGTGGCAGCGGTGGCAGTGGTGGCAGTGGTGGCAGTGGCAGCGGTGGCAGTGGTGGCAGTGGCAGCGGTGGCAGTGGTGGCAGTGGTGGCAGTGGTGGCAGTGGCAGCGGTGGCAGTGGTGGCAGTGGTGGCAGTGGTGGCAGTGGCAGTGGTGGCAGCGGTGGCAGTGGTGGCAGTGGCAGCGGTGGCAGTGGTGGCAGTGGTGGCAGTGGCAGCGGTGGCAGTGGTGGCAGTGGCAGCGGTGGCAGTGGTGGCAGTGGTGGCAGTGGTGGCAGTGGCAGCGGTGGCAGTGGTGGCAGTGGTGGCAGTGGTGGCAGTGGCAGTGGTGGCAGTGGTGGCAGTGGTGGCAGTGGCAGTGGTGGCAGTGGTGGCAGTGGTGGCAGTGGTGGCAGTCGCAGTGGCAGCGGTGGCGGCGGCGGTGGCAGTGGTGGCAGTGGTGGCAGTGGCAGTGGTGGCAGTGGTGGCAGTGGTGGCAGTGGCAGCGGTGGCAGTGGTGGCAGTGGTGGCAGTGGCAGTGGTGGCAGTGGTGGCAGTGGTGGCAGTGGTGGCAGTGGCAGTGGTGGCAGTGGTGGCAGTGGCAGCGGTGGCAGTGGTGGCAGTGGTGGCAGTGGCAGCGGTGGCAGTGGTGGCAGTGGTGGCAGTGGCAGCGGTGGCAGTGGTGGCAGTGGTGGCAGTGGTGGCAGTGGCAGCGGTGGCAGTGGTGGCAGTGGTGGCAGTGGCAGCGGTGGCAGTGGTGGCAGTGGTGGCAGTGGTGGCAGTGGCAGCGGTGGCAGTGGTGGCAGTGGTGGCAGTGGCAGTGGTGGCAGTGGTGGCAGTGGTGGCAGTGGCAGCGGTGGCAGTGGTGGCAGTGGTGGCAGTGGCAGCGGTGGCAGTGGTGGCAGTGGTGGCAGTGGTGGCAGTGGCAGCGGTGGCAGTGGTGACAGTGGCAGCGGTGGCAGTGGTGGCAGTGGCAGTGGTGGCAGTGGCAGCGGTGGCAGTGGTGGCAGTGGCAGTGGTGGCAGTGGTGGCAGTGGCAGCGGTGGCAGTGGTGGCAGTGGTGGCAGTGGCAGTGGTGGCAGTGGTGGCAGTGGCAGCGGTGGCAGTGGTGGCAGTGGTGGCAGTAGTGGCAGTGGCAGCGGTGGCAGTGGCAGCGGTGGCAGTGGCAGTGGTGGCAGTGGTGGCAGTGGCAGCGGTGGCAGCGGTGGCAGTGGCAGTGGTGGCAGTGGCAGTGGTGGCAGTGGTGGCAGTGGCAGCGGTGGCAGTGGTGGCAGTGGCAGTGGTGGCAGCGGTGGCAGTGGTGGCAGTGGCAGCGGTGGCAGTTGTGGCAGTGGCAGCGGTGGCAGTGGTGGCAGTGGTGGCAGTGGCAGCGGTGGCAGTGGCAGTGGTGGCAGTGGCAGCGGTAGCAGTGGTGGCAGTGGCAGCGGTGGCAGTGGCAGCGGTAGCAGTGGTGGCAGTGGCAGCGGTAGCAGTGGTGGCAGCGGTGGCAGTGGTAGCAATGGTGGCAGCGGTGGCAGTGGTGGCAGTGGTGGCAGTGGTAGCAGTGGTGGCAGCGGTGGCAGTGGTGGCAGTGGCAGCGGTGACAGTGGTGGCAGTGGCAGCGGTAGCAGTGGTGGCAGCGGTGGCAGTGGTGGCAGCGGTGGCAGTGGTGGCAGTGGTGGCAGTGGCAGCGGTGGCAGTGGTGGCAGTGGTGGCAGTGGCAGCGGTGGCAGTGGTGGCAGTGGTGGCAGTGGTGGCAGTGGCAGCGGTGGCAGTGGTGGCAGTGGCAGTGGTGGCAGCGGTGGCAGTGGTGGCAGTGGTGGCAGTGGCAGCGGTGGCAGTTGTGGCAGTGGTGGCAGTGGTGGCAGTGGCAGCGGTGGCAGTGGTGGCAGTGGTGGCAGTGGCAGCGGTGGCAGTGGCAGTGGTGGCAGTGGCAGCGGTAGCAGTGGTGGCAGTGGCAGCGGTGGCAGTGGCAGCGGTAGCAGTGGTGGCAGTGGTGGCAGTGGTGGCAGCGGTGGTGGCAGTGGTGGTGGTGGCAGCGGTGGTGGCAGCGGTGGTGGCAGCGGTGGTGGTGGCAGCGGTGGTGGCAGCGGTGGTGGCAGCGGTGGTGGCAGCGGTGGTGGTGGCAGCGGTGGTGGCAGTGGTGGTGGTGGCAGCGGTGGTGGCAGCGGTGGTGGCAGCGGTGGTGGTGGCAGCGGTGGTGGCAGCGGTGGTGGCAGCGGTGGTGGCAGCGGTGGTGGTGGCAGCGGTGGTGGTGGCAGCGGTGGTGGCAGCGGTGGTGGTGGCAGCGGTGGTGGCAGCGGTGGTGGTGGCAGCAGCGGTGGTGGCAGCGGTGGTGGCAGCGGTGGTGGTGGCAGCGGTGGTGGTGGCAGCGGTGGTGGCAGCGGTGGTGGTGGCAGCGGTGGTGGTGGCAGCGGTGGTGGCAGCGGTGGTGGTGGCAGCGGTGGTGGCAGCGGTGGTGGCAGCGGTGGTGGTGGCAGCGGTGGTGGTGGCAGCGGTGGTGGCAGCGGTGGTGGTGGCAGCGGTGGTGGTGGCAGCAGTGGTGGTGGCAGCGGTGGTGGCAGCGGTGGTGGCAGCAGCCCGCACCGGGGGAACTGTGGCAGTGTTCACACCCGCCTCACGCTCCAGTAACTACAGCTTTCATTTACGAATGTCGGGAGACTTAACATTAAGTGTTGTAGACGTTGTGTTGTGTTGTACCAGCTTGTGGCACTCTGTCACTGGTGTTGTACCAGCTTGTGGCACTGTGTCACTGGTGTTGTACCAGCTTGTGGCACTGTGTCACTGGTGTTGTACCAGCTTGTGGCACTCTGTCACTGGTGTTGTACCAGCTTGTGGCACTCTGTCACTGGTGTTGTACCAGCTTGTGGCACTCTGTCACTGGTGTTGTACCAGCTTGTGGCACTCTGTCACTGGTGTTGTACCAGCTTGTGGCACTGTGTCACTGGTGTTGTACCAGCTTGTGGCACTCTGTCACTGGTGTTGTACCAGCTTGTGGCACTGTGTCACTGGTGTTGTACCAGCTTGTGGCACTCTGTCACTGGTGTTGTACCAGCTTGTGGCACTCTGTCACTGGTGTTGTACCAGCTTGTGGCACTCTGTCACTGGTGTTGTACCAGCTTGTGGCACTGTGTCACTGGTGTTGTACCAGCTTGTGGCACTCTGTCACTGGTGTTGTACCAGCTTGTGGCACTCTGTCACTGGTGTTGTACCAGCTTGTGGCACTGTGTCACTGGTGTTGTACCAGCTTGTGGCACTCTGTCACTGGTGTTGTACCAGCTTGTGGCACTGTGTCACTGGTGTTGTACCAGCTTGTGGCACTCTGTCACTGGTGTTGTACCAGCTTGTGGCACTCTGTCACTGGTGTTGTACCAGCTTGTGGCACTCTGTCACTGGTGTTGTACCAGCTTGTGGCACTGTGTCACTGGTGTTGTACCAGCTTGTGGCACTCTGTCACTGGTGTTGTACCAGCTTGTGGCACTGTGTCACTGGTGTTGTACCAGCTTGTGGCACTCTGTCACTGGTGTTGTACCAGCTTGTGGCACTCTGTCACTGGTGTTGTACCAGCTTGTGGCACTCTGTCACTGGTGTTGTACCAGCTTGTGGCACTGTGTCACTGGTGTTGTACCAGCTTGTGGCACTCTGTCACTGGTGTTGTACCAGCTTGTGACACTCCCTGTCACTGGTGTTGTACCAGCTTGTGGCACTCTGTCACTGGTGTTGTACCAGCTTGTGGCACTCTGTCACTGGTGTTGTACCAGCTTGTGGCACTCTGTCACTGGTGTTGTACCAGCTTGTGGCACTCTGTCACTGGTGTTGTACCAGCTTGTGGCACTCTGTCACTGGTGTTGTACCAGCTTGTGCCATTCTGTCACTGGTGTTGTACCAGCTTGTGGCACTGTGTCACTGGTGTTGTACCAGCTTGTGGCACTCTGTCACTGGTGTTGTACCAGCTTGTGGCACTGTGTCACTGGTGTTGTACCAGCTTGTGGCACTCTGTCACTGGTGTTGTACCAGCTTGTGGCACTCTGTCACTGGTGTTGTACCAGCTTGTGGCACTCTGTCAGTGGTGTTGTACCAGCTTGTGGCACTCTGTCACTGGTGTTGTACCAGCTTGTGGCACTCTGTCACTGGTGTTGAACCAGCTTGTGGCACTCTGTCACTGGTGTTGTACCAGCTTGTGGCACTGTGTCACTGGTGTTGTACCAGCTTGTGGCACTCTGTCACTGGTGTTGTACCAGCTTGTGGCACTCTGTCACTGGTGTTGTACCAGCTTGTGGCACTGTGTCACTGGTGTTGTACCAGCTTATGGCACTCTGTCACTGGTGTTGTACCAGCTTGTGACACTCCCAGTCACTGGTGTTGTACCAGCTTGTGGCACTCTGTCACTGGTGTTGTACCAGCTTGTGGCACTCTGTCACTGGTGTTGTACCAGCTTGTGGCACTCTGTCACTGGTGTTGTACCAGCTTGTGGCACTGTGTCACTGGTGTTGTACCAGCTTGTGGCACTCTGTCACTGGTGTTGTACCAGCTTGTGACACTCCCTGTCACTGGTGTTGTACCAGCTTGTGGCACTCTGTCACTGGTGTTGTACCAGCTTGTGGCACTCTGTCACTGGTTTTGTACCAGCTTGTGGCACTCTGTCACTGGTGTTGTACCAGCTTGTGGCACTGTGTCACTGGTGTTGTACCAGCTTGTGGCACTCTGTCACTGGTGTTGTACCAGCTTGTGACACTCCCTGTCACTGGTGTTGTACCAGCTTGTGGCACTCTGTCACTGGTGTTGTTCCAGCTTGTGGCACTGTGTCACTGGTGTTGTACCAGCTTGTGGCACTCTGTCACTGGTGTTGTACCAGCTTGTGACACTCCCTGTCACTGGTGTTGTACCAGCTTGTGGCACTCTGTCACTGGTGTTGTACCAGCTTGTGGCACTCTGTCACTGGTGTTGTACCAGCTTGTGGCACTCTGTCACTGGTGTTGTACCAGCTTGTGGCACTCTGTCACTGGTGTTGTACCAGCTTGTGGCACTGTGTCACAGGTGTTGTACCAGCTTGTGGCACTCTGTCACTGGTGTTGTACCAGCTTGTGGCACTCTGTCACTGGTGTTGTACCAGCTTGTGGCACTCTGTCACTGGTGTTGTACCAGCTTGTGGCACTCTGTCACTGGTGTTGTACCAGCTTGTGGCACTCTGTCACTGGTGTTGTACCAGCTTGTGGCACTCTGTCACTGGTGTTGTACCAGCTTGTGGCACTGTGTCACTGGTGTTGTACCAGCTTGTGGCACTCTGTCACTGGTGTTGTACCAGCTTGTGGCACTCTGTCACTGGTGTTGTACCAGCTTGTGGCACTCTGTCACTGGTGTTGTACCAGCTTATGGCACTCTGTCACTGGTGTTGTACCAGCTTGTGACACTCCCTGTCACTGGTGTTGTACCAGCTTGTGGCACTCTGTCACTGGTGTTGTACCAGCTTGTAGCACTCTGTCACTGGTGTTGTACCAGCTTGTGGCACTCTGTCACTGGTGTTGTACCAGCTTGTGGCACTGTGTCACTGGTGTTGTACCAGCTTGTGGCACTCTGTCACTGGTGTTGTACCAGCTTGTGACACTCCCTGTCACTGGTGTTGTACCAGCTTGTGGCACTCTGTCACTGGTGTTGTACCAGCTTGTGGCACTCTGTCACTGGTGTTGTACCAGCTTGTGGCACTCTGTCACTGGTGTTGTACCAGCTTGTGGCACTGTGTCACTGGTGTTGTACCAGCTTGTGGCACTCTGTCACTGGTGTTGTACCAGCTTGTGACACTCCCTGTCACTGGTGTTGTACCAGCTTGTGGCACTCTGTCACTGGTGTTGTACCAGCTTGTGGCACTCTGTCACTGGTGTTGTACCAGCTTGTGGCACTCTGTCACTGGTGTTGTACCAGCTTGTGGCACTCTGTCACTGGTGTTGTACCAGCTTGTGGCACTCTGTCACTGGTGTTGTACCAGCTTGTGGCACTCTGTCACTGGTGTTGTACCAGCTTGTGGCACTCTGTCACTGGTGTTGTACCAGCTTGTGGCACTGTGTCACTGGTGTTGTACCATCTTGTGGCACTCTGTCACTGGTGTTGTACCAGCTTGTGGCACTCTCTCACTGGTGTTGTACCAGCTTGTGACACTCTGTCACTGGTGTTGTACCAGCTTGTGGCACTGTGTCACTGGTGTTGTACCAGCTTGTGGCACTCTGTCACTGGTGTTGTACCAGCTTGTGGCACTCTGTCACTGGTGTTGTACCAGCTTGTGGCACTGTGTCACTGGTGTTGTACCAGCTTGTGGCACTCTGTCACTGGTGTTGTACCAGGTTGTGACACTCCCTGTGACTGGTGTTGTACCAGCTTGTGGCACTCTGTCACTGGTGTTGTACCAGCTTGTGGCACTCCCTGTCACTGGTGTTGTACCAGCTTGTGGCACTGTGTCACTGGTGTTGTACCAGCTTGTGACACTCCCTGTCACTGGTGTTGTACCAGCTTGTGACACTCTGTCACTGGTGTTGTACCAGCTTGTGGCACTGTGTCACTGGTGTTGTACCAGCTTGTGACACTCCCTGTCACTGGTGTTGTACCAGCTTGTGACACTCTGTCACTGGTGTTGTACCAGCTTGTGGCACTCCCTGTCACTGGTGTTGTACCAGCTTGTGGCACTCCCTGTCACTGGTGTTGTACCAGCTTGTGACACTCTGTCACTGGTGTTGTACCAGCTTGTGGCACTCCCTGTCACTGGTGTTGTACCAGCTTGTGGCACTCCCTGTCACTGGTGTTGTACCAGCTTGTGACACTCTGTCACTGGTGTTGTACCAGCTTGTGACACTCCCTGTCACTGGCACTGCTCTCCATATCTCGTGAGAACGAGAGAGAGAGAGAGAGAGAGAGAGAGAGAGAGAGAGAGAGAGAGAGAGAGAGAGAGAGAGAGAGAGAGAGAGAGAGAGAGAGAGAGAGAGAGAGAGAGAGAGAGAGAGAGAGAGACAGACAGACAGACAGACAGACAGACAGACAGACAGACAGACAGACAGACAGACAGACAGACAGACAGACAGACAGACAGACAGACAGAGACAGACAGAGACAGACAGACAGACAGACAGACAGACAGACAGACAGACAGACAGACAGACAGACAGACAGACAGACAGACAAAGTAACTGATGTAAGAGATAGAGGGAGATACTGAAGAAGGATGTCATCATCGGCGCCGATGAGTCGCGCTGATGGTGAGATTCATCTAGTCTCAACGACCTAACTTCCATATTTCAGTTTTTATTCCTAAGGCATCAGAAGGAGACGATCCCCACTCACAGAGCACCAGAGAAATGCTTGAGATGTTTCATCCGATGAAACAAACGGATGAGACAATCGGGATGATAACCGACAGAGTGTACCGTGATCCAGCCTGTACTCCTCTTGACATACCAGAAAACAGTCTAAGGAAACTACTCCAAGCTTGTACTAAAGAGGCACCCTTCTTGAGCCCAGATGGGCACATGTATAAGCAAGTAGATGGGGTCGCCATGGGTTCTCCCCTAGGTGTCCTGTTTCATACTTCTACATGGGTACCATCGAGCAAAACGTCTTAGTCGACATGAACTTGAAACCGGCCATATACTGCAGGTATGTTGACGACATTTTTACACAGGTACCTGATGTCAGACATCTGCAGGAGCTGAAGGAGGCATTTGAGCGGAATTCTGTGTTGCGTTTCATTTACGAGAAGGAGAAGGATGGGAAGCTGCCCTTTCTAGATGTAACAGTCATGGAAAGGAGCGAAGGTTTCCACACTGCAGTCTACACTAAGGAAACAAACATAGGAATGTGCCTCAATGCCAACAGTGACTGCCCAGACAGGTACAAGAGGAGTGTCATTAACGCTTATGTCGACCGTGCTCTCAGCCACAGCTCAGGATGGAAGCAAGTCGATGAAGAACTCTGTAGGGTAAGGCAGGTCCTAGTCAACAACGGCTTCTCCAATGGTTTCGTTGAAAACATCATAAAAAGGAAGGTGAAACGCCATGCAACCTCTGAAGAGACAACTAACACAACACCTGTACCCCCTATTAGACTATTTTACAGGAACTTCTTTTCCACAGCTCATAAAACGAAGGAAAGGGTCCTGAAAGATATTGTTAATAGAAACGTTATCCCTACAGACAGAAATCAGAAGATACAATTGACGATCTACTATAAAACCACAAGAAAACGGCCAACCTACTCATGAGAAACTCTCCAGACACAAAGCAGAACGCTTTAAAAGAGACCAATGTCGTCTATGCCTTCAAATGCCCACTTGGGGACTGTAAGCCTCAAAGAATTCAGTATATAGGCAAGAAAACAACATCTCTTTCCAGGCGATTAACGATGCATAAGCAACAGGGCTCCATTAAGGAACATATAATCTCTTCCCACAACCAGACCATCACCAGAGAAGTCTTAACAAAAAACACGGAAATCATCGATAGATACAGCGATAGCAGGCGGCTTGATATCTGCGAGGCACTACACATTAAGAAGTCGACACCAGCAATCAACAGCCAATTAATGCACAACTATATTCTACCCATGTTACGGCCCTACTGGGACGCAACCGGGTTCTTCTCTGATGGCGTAGAGTTTGGGAATCCGGCCCCAAGTTAGTAGAGGTTTTCAAGGGGTGTGTTCCATAACGCAAGTTAAATTAAAGGGGGAGGGATACAAATGTTCCAATTTATATATATATATTTCTCCACCACCATGTATAAATAAATACCAGTCACACGCAGGGATTATAACTACACTATTATGTACAGGTTCGTCTTCCTCCGAAGACACTGGATGCTCCACGGTGCTCACTCTGGGTAGCCCTGGTTTCTTCTTCCATGGCCCACGATGAATCCACTATGACTCTGACGAATCTATCCTGGCCACAGGCCAGCCAAATCACAGTCCCACTGGGTGCTTCGTCATGGAGGCCTTCAACCACAATCCAGCCTGTAGCTGGCAGGTACTGATCAGCTCTGCTGTGTAGGCCACTCCACGACCGATACTAGGGTTGCGAGCCCTAGGCAGGAGCCTCGTGTGATCCCGCTGATCACTCTCCTCACTAAGCACCACAGTGGCTAGTCTCTTCCACCATCCAGCCCCGGATAAGTGATTCCCAACACTGCCATGCCACAGGCAGGCTAATACTCTCAACAGAGTTCGTCCGGGGGTGACTCACAGCTTCTTCAAAGCAGACTGGTGAAGAGACCTTGGCTGCCTTGGGTAGACTGATCCATCGTCCAACACAGCAGTCCCAGGTCGACTCTGCAATTAGATACGTCATTAATACTGGGACGCTCTAGGGAACCTCACTTACAGGCTTAGACACAAACGACCATCTCTTCACTCCATAGATGGCGTTGCTGTCTAAGCGCCACCTCACCAGAGGTCAGCAGCGGCTATTCCATGAGCCAATTAAGACGGGAATCCAGCACGTATTGCCGGCGTCTCTCGTCATCACTAGATGGCGTCGTCCATTTGGAGGGGGTTTCGGGAGCGGACTCACAGATGGCGTTGTCGTCACTGCTCCGTGCTCTGACGATGGACTCGAGTCCGTAACAACCCACTTCAAGACTCCGCACCAATATAGAAGCATCAAGAAATATGGGCCAATAGGCCCTTTGCAGTTACTTCCATTCTCCCCTTTAACTTACAAAATATTATACCCATTGTTTCGTGTTGTCTTGTGTTGAAAGTTTGTTTTCACCACATCCAAAACTATTGTAACATATCACCTCACCCAAATGCAGGTATAAAATCAAAGCTATTTGAACTCTGTTCAGCTATAGTTGTGTGTGTAAACTAAAGTCTTTGAAAATGTAATAAGTTTTACGAAAGTCGTTCAAGTGTCGCGTCAGACTAGAAATAAAAATGAATTTTGGAGAATTGATTTTTCAGTTACCATCAACAGTGAAAAGAAATATAAGAAACATAGAGAAAATTCGTGTTAGTATTATTAATCTTACTTTTTTGGTCATATTTAATATATGTAATAGGATATATATATATATATATATATATATATATATATATATATATATATATATATATATATATATATATATATATATTAGTATATTTTGGTAGCAGTCTTTCCTGTAGACATATATTATTAAATATGACCGAAAAAGTAAGATTAATAATTCTAACACGAATTTTCTCAATCTTTCGTACATTTCTTTTCACTGTTGGAGGTAAATAAAAAATCAATTCTCCAAAATTCATTTTTATTTCTAGTCTGACACGACATGAGCGCGTTTCGTAAAACTTATTACATTTTCAAAGACTTTAGTTCACAAATACACAACTGAAGAGAACTTACGCATCTCCGATTTTATATCTACATTTGAGTGAGGTGGAAGGGGTGATGTGGCATTAACACAAGACAGAACAAGAGGTGGCATTAATAGGGTATTAATTTCATCAACACAAGACAGAACAAGAGGTGGTATTAATAGGGTATTAATTTCATCAACACAAGACAGAACACGAAACAATGGGTATTGAATAGAAGTGTTTGTAGAAAGCCTATTGGTCCATATTTCTTGATGCTTCTATATTGGAGCGGAGTCTAGAGGCGGGTAGAATATAGTTGCGCAATAATTGGCTGTTGATTGCTGGTGTTGACTTCTTGATGTGTAGTGCCTCGCAAACGTCAAGCCGCCTGCTATCGCTGTATCTATCGATGATTTCTGTGTTGTTTACTAGGATTTCTCTGGCTATGGTTTGGTTGTGGGAAGAGATTATATGTTCCTTAATGGAGCCCTGTTGCTTATGCATCGTTAAACGCCTAGAAAGAGATGTTGTTGTCTTGCCTATATACTGGGTTTTTTGGAGCTTACAGTCCCCAAGAGGGCATTTAAAGGCATAGACGACGTTAGTCTCTTTTAAAGCGTTCTGTTTTGTGTCTGGAGAGTTTCTCATGAGTAGGCTGGCCGTTTTTCTGGTTTTATAGTAAATCGTCAGTTGTATCCTCTGATTTTTGTCTGTAGGGATAACGTTTCTATTAACAATATCTTTCAGGACCCTTTCCTCCGTTTTATGAGCTGTGGAAAAGAAGTTCCTGTAAAATAGTCTAATAGAGGGTATAGGTGTTGTGTTAGTTGTCTCTTCAGAGGTTGCATGGCTTTTCACTTTCCTTCTTATGATGTCTTCGACGAAACCATTTGAGAAGCCGTTATTGACTAGGACCTGCCTTACCCTGCAGAGTTCTTCGTCGACTTGCTTCCATTCTGAGCTGTGGCTGAGAGTCAAAACAGATGGAAGAAGTACTAAGGAATGCTAGAAAATTACAAAGTAATGAGGATGGAAAAGTGTGGTCGTTAAGACGAGATCTTTCAAAAGAAGATAGAGATAAGCTGAAACTGAACCTCGCCGAGGCAAAACGTTTAAATGAGAGCAGGAATGAAGAAGAAATCAATTCTTTTTTCTACAAAGTGATAGGGGTAGGCAGGCCAGTAAAGTGGTACATAAAGGCAAACCAACAAAATTATTAGAGAGAGGGGAAGTGAAAAATAAGAAGAGGGGGAACAAGTTCCTGAAGATTGCATACACCAACATAGATGGAGTAAGATCGAAGATACTGGAGTTAAGTGATGTAATACAGCTGCAGACACCAGACATTGTTGCACTCACGGAGACAAAACTTGAAGATGCTATTTTAAATGAGGTCATATTCCCAAGGGGCTACTCAATTTGGAGACGGGACAGAAAAATCAGGAAAGGCGGTGGCGTTGCTGTGCTGGTGAAAGAACACTTAAAGGTGAAGGAAATAATGACTGCCAATCCACAAGAAGTTGACATAATAGCACTAGAGATCTGCCATGAAGATAAACTATTATTATAAGTGTATATAGTCCACCGCCAAGCAGCACATGGTCAAAGGAGGAGCTAGATAGTAAACGAGGTGGTCTTATAACAATAATGAGAGAGATTATAGCGAGAGCGAATAACGATAGTTCACGACTGTTGATAGTCGGCGACTTCAACTTGAAATCCATAGACTGGGAAGCAGGGAGCAGGGAGCCGGTCGGCCGAGCGGACAGCACACTGGACTTGTGATCCAGTGGTCCCGGGTTCGATTCCGGGCGCCGGCGAGAAACAATATGCAGAGTTTCTTTCACCCTATGCCCCTGTTACCTAGCAGTAAAATAGGTACCTGGGTGCTAGTCAGCTGTCACGGGCTGCTTCCTGGGGGTGGAGGCCTGGTCGAGGACCGGGCCGCAGGGACATTGAAAAGCCTCGAAATCATCTCAAGATAGCATATGAAGCTAAAACAGAAGATTTTTGGACCTGTAAATTTGTAGACCTCATCCTGGAAACATTCTTGTATCAACATATTAAACAAGCTACGAGGATGAGGGAAGGGGATGTTCCCTCCATGCTAGATTTGATATTTACCAGGAAGGAGGAAGAAATATTTGACATTCAGTACCTTCCTCCCTTGTGTAAAAGTGACCATGTCTTGTTGGGAATAAAGTAAGCAATGCATTATAATCTGGAAAAAATTATGAAGGTTGATGAAACTGAAAAACCTGACTTTAGGAGAGGACATTATGGCAACCTTAGAAAATTTTATAGTGAGTATAATTGAACAGACTTGTTGCTAGGCAAGGAAGTGAATGAGATGTATGTCAAGTTTTGTGAAATATATGATAAAGGCACAAAAAAATTTATACCAAAACAGAGATGCAGAACTAGGAAACAGGATTGGTTCAACAGAAATTGCGAGAGGGCCAGAGACCAAAAGACACAAAAATGGAATCAATACAGGAAGAGGCCAAACCCTCAAAAATACCAGCGATACAAAGATGCAAGAAACAACTACACGGCAGTGAGGAGAGAGGCAGAAAGAAATTTTGACAAAGGGATTGCAGACAAATGTAAAACAGAACCAGGTCTATTCTTTAAGTTCATAAACAACAAATTGCAGGTAAAGGATAATATTCAGAGGAAGAAAATGGGAAATAGATTCACAGAAAATGAAAAGGAAATGTGTGAAACATTAAACAAAAAGTTCCAAAGTGTGTTTGTACAAAATGAAATCTTCAGGGAACCAGACACAATAAGAATTCCAAGTGGCCTCCTTATCTCTGTACAGAAAACTCGTGCCCTCATTCCATGTGGTATTCCACCACCCAATTACCATATAGATGGGCGAGCACTTGAGAACTGCGAGTCTTACAGATACCTTGGTGTCCCCATTAACGACCCTGGGTACCTTTCTTCTCTCAAGAGGAGACTGTGAGAGAGATTAAAGCCCTTGCGGGTCCTTGTTGGTGTCAATCATGGAATCAACGTGAGACTTGCTAGAATGTTTTATGTATCATTTATACGCTCTGTGATTGACTACAATGCTCTACATCTCACACTGTGTACTGATAAAGAGCTGAAATCTCTTGAAACCTTGCAAAATGAAGCTATGCGTCTCATCCTTGGGGCTCCAAAGTCCACGAGAATAGTTAATATGAGAGCAGAGTTAAAATTACCTACCATAAGTGAGAGAATTTTGTCTATTAGCCCAGTTTTCGGCGTGAAGGCATTGAGTAGATCTAGACAACACATGAAGTTTCAAGCTAAACTTTCTCATATGCTGCACTCACCTGAGGTCTATAGAAGAAGAACGAAATCTGATTATGTATTTTGGTTCTACAAGGTAGCCAACTCCATCAAAATATTAAATATGTACCAAACTCAATTAATGATTAATCAACCAATTACTCCATGGGATAACTGGGATCTATCAGTTGATTTTGTAAATGCGCCCAAGAAAGATAGTGTGCACTCTACATTATTAAAACAGTTAACACTGAAAAGCATCACTGAAAATACTCAGGGTATGGGTAACGATGTTTATCAGTGCTATACCGACGGCTCTGTAGAAGAAGGTGGACGATGTACCGGATGTGCATGCAATATATTTAAACAATCTTCTCTTGTACATACAGCAATGAAGCGCGTCAATGACTGGGCAAGTACAACTCAAACCCAACTTGCAGGCATATACCTTGCCACTGAATTTTTAAAAGACAAAGGCAGTGGACTTATATACTGTGACTCGCAGAGTGCACTCCTGGCATTGAACGCACATAGTAGTGATACCCAGAAAATAGTCAGTGATATTCGAATGAATGTTATAGCTGCCAAAGAAAACAGATTTGAAATTAAATTCCTATGGATACCATCACATGTTGGCATCTCAAGGCATGACACTGTTGAAATGCTTGCAAAGACAGCCTGTAGAAAACCAGTGGTAGAAATTGATATGGGTGTTTCATTAGCAGTGACAAAGAGAATACTTTAACAAATATCTAATGAAGATCTCACCGATCTAACAAATTCACAAAAACCGAAAAGTTGTAGCACTAAATATTATGATAGATATCGTGAGGAGACATTCACATATGGGACTAATAGAACAAGAACCCGGCAATGTGATGTTATAGTGGCCAGAATACGCCTGGGATATAGACGTATCTGGCAGCTTTCTCAAATCCCAAATGTCGAGTACACAATGT